>JADBJO010000534.1:32500-60000 GCA_016801955.1 Conus betulinus | reverse complement strand
TGGGCTATTCGAGAGTATATGGGTTCCTAACACATACGCGATTTGATGTATCTCTATGAGATACTATAGGTGCAATAAGACAACAATGTCTGAATTGTTCAGGAGTATTTCCCAAGTAGCAAATCTCGACTCGAGACAGGGAACAATAAATGGCTTTGATCACAAGACAGAATTGTATGGATTCTATAGACCGTCAGTCAGAGGTTAGAATTGTAGGGATTCTGTAGGCCGTCAGTCAGAGGTTAGAATTGTAGGGATTCTATAGGCCGTCAGTCAGAGGTTAGAATTGTAGGGATTCTACAGGCCGTCAGTCAGAGGTTAGAATTGTAGGGATTCTATAGGCCGTCAGTCAGAGGTTAGAATTGTAGGGATTCTACAGGCCGTCAGTCAGAGGTTAGAATTGTAGGGATTCTATAGGCTGTCAGTCAGAGGTTAGAATTGTAGGGATTCTATAGGCCGTCAGTCAGAGGTTAGAATTGTAGGGATTCTACAGGCCGTCAGTCAGAGGTTAGAATTGTAGGGATTCTATCAGCCATCTCAATTCGCTGTATATTGTGATAATTCTTACTATATGTCAACCCCATTCCACAGTTTGTTTAATAATTACCACCAACTGTCAACTCCATCTCACAGTCTGTTTAATAATTACCACCAACTGTCAACTCCATCTCACAGTCTGTTTAATAATTACCACCAACTGTCAACTCCATCTCACAGTCTGTTTAATAATTACCACCAACTGTCAACTCCATCTCACGGTGTGCTGGCATATTTCTCACCAGCTGTCAGCACTGTCTTACAATCTGTTCTCTTAGAATTCTGGCCTGCTATTAACTCTCCATCAGCTGTGACAATTTCAGCAGCTATCAACTCCATCTAGGAATCTTGTGGAATAATTCTTAACAGTTGTTAATTCTATCACACCATTTTTTTTTTACTAGTTATCGCCAATTCTATCAACCTGAATAATTCTCTTACACTATCACCTCCATTTCCAATCGTCTGGCGAAATCTTCACGAACTGTTGACTCCAGATCTGAATCTGCTGGCATAATTGTCACCACCTGCCAATTCTGTCAAAGAATCTGCCGGAACATTGATGAACTGCCATCAACTCTGTCTTTCAATCCGCTAGAACATTTCTCATAACTAGCTGTCAGCTCTACCTTTGAATTTGCCATGATAATTCTTGCCACCTTTCAACCCCATGCTGTAATGTGCTGGAATAATTTTCACTGCTTTTTAACTCATCTTGGAATTTGCAATAATAATTCTGGCCAGTTGTTAATTCCGTTCAAGGATCTGTTAGAATAATACTCACTAGCTGTTAGTTCTACCTTGGAATATGTTGCAATAATTCTCACCTCTTCTCAATTTCATGTTGTAATCTTCTGGAACAATCCGCACAAGCTATTCGTCAGTGTCAACTCCATCTTGGAATTTCCTGGAACGATGCCCTCCAGTTTTCAGCTCTCTCTCTTGGAATTAGCTGAAATGATATTCTCCAGCTATCGTCTCCTTCCCAGAACCTGCTGTCATAATTCTCACCAACTATTTTTTTTTGTTCCAGAATATTTTGGAACAATTCTAATCAACCGTCTAGGAATCTGCTGGAATGTGACGATTATAAGGATAATCCATCCAGCTATCCAGTTAGGCTTCGCTCTGCCCCCTCCTGTTGGTTTATGTTTGTACCGACAACTGTTCTTTCAAAGCTATGGTAACCATGTGTGCAAATGACGTGTGCAGGCAGGTGCTTTCGATGCTTGTTTTACGCAAGATAAAATATCATATAACTGCAGTCATCACCAGCAACTCTCACCAGCAATCAACTCTGCTTAGGAGTCTGCTGTATTCATTCTCACACCAGCTGTACGCTTCACGGCAGAGTCAGTTGTTGATTCACGCTAATTGCAACAGACCGTAAGATGGAGTGGACAGCTGGAATGAATCATTATAGCAGATTGTGCATGCAAAACATGAGAACCCTGGCCCTCTTAGTCCAACACGACGGCCATTGTCCCGTTGTTAACTGTGTAGCAACAGCCTGGAGAGAGGGCCGATTAACAAAGCGTACTTCTTGGATCGAGTCGTTCATTGCTTGTCACTTATTTGCTGTCCAGATTAATCTGGCGAGCAGGCACATCACACGTAGAAGGCGGTGGGGGTGGCGATGGGTGGTTATTTATTTCTGTGAAAAAAAAATAAGAGAAAGAGACAGGTAGCTAGACAGACAGATATAGAAAGAAAGAAACAAACAAACAAACAAACAAACAAGCAAACAAGCAAAGATCATGTCCTAGACATTGAAATCTTGGCACAGTTTTGAACTTGGCCATTTCTCTCTCTCTCTCTCTCTCTCTCTCCCCTCTCTCTCTCTCTCTCTCTCTCTCTCTCTCTCTCTCTCTCTCTGAAATATAGACATAAACGTAGCAAACACTCATAAAAGTATTCACAGATTTAACAATCATTTGACACAACATATACATAGGTCACAATAAGTTGTTTCATACAGAATAACTCTCACCAGCTGACAACCCCACCCCCACCCCACCCCCCACCCACCCACGCCCCATCTCAGAATCCTTTGTACTAATTCACAATAGCTGCCACAAGCTGAGATGGACTGAACAGCTGGTGTGAATCGTCACAACGGATTGTGCTTGAGAAGACTGGCTCTCTTCGTTCAGAACAACAGTCATTTCCCTGCTCTTGACTGCATAGTACCAACCCGGAGGAAGGAACTGGTGATCAGGGCGTATTCGGAAGGGTACCTGAATCGTTGCGTTCATTCTTCTTCTGTTATTTGCTGTCCACATAGACTTGGTGAGCAGCAGGAAAACAGACGCGGGGGGGGGGGGGGGGGGGGGGGGGGGGAGGGGGGCTGGGAATGGGGGGGGGCAGATATTTGATTTCTGTGCTAGAAAAAAAAAAAGATCATCCATCAGTCGTTGAAATGTCGGCACAATTTCAAACTGGGCCACTTCTCTCTCTCTCTCTCTCTCTCTCTCTCTCTCTCTCTCTCTCTCTCTCTCCTAGGGAACAGAAATACACACACACACCACACACACACACACACACACACACACACACACACACACACACACACACACACACAGATCTATGCGTGTATGTATGTATGCATATTTTCACCCTTATGCATATATGCAAAGACCATGAATATCCGAGTGTTTACAAAAAAAAGTAGATTACTGGTAAAACTATCGTTGTTGAACGGGTAGATGTAAGTGCAACCTGTTCCTTTTCTGTAGCTGCCAACCCCATCTCAGAATCTGCATGAATTTTCACCAGTTCAGTGTCTTTCAGGATCCGTTTGAATAACTCACCAGTTGTCAACTATATCTCAGTATCCCGCGGAAATAATTCTCACCAGTTGCAGTCCCCAATCTTGTCATCTCTGTAACTATTGTCACAAGCTATTACCTCTATATTTGTGTCTGTTGTCATTATTGGTACCAAATGTCAACTCCGCCTCTAATCTTTCGTACTGAAATATGCTAACACTAACCGATTGTCCAAAAAAGTCGACAGCTGCTGTAAATCTCTACAAACAAATTACGTATGAGAATACTGGCTCTCTTCTTCCAAGGCAATGGTCATTTGCATGCTGTTAATTCTGAAATACCACCCTGAGTGAAATGTTGATTATCAATATACGTTCATGCAACACATGTTGTCCTCTTCCATGTGTGTGTGTGTGTGTGTGTGTGTGTGTGTGTGTGTGTGTGTGTGTGTGTGTGTGTGTGTGCGTGTGTGCGTGCGTGCGTGCGTGCGTGTGTGTGTGTGTGTGTGTGTGTGTGTGTGTGTGTGTGTGTGTGTGTGTGTGTGCATGTGTGTGTGAGTGTGTGTGTGTGTATGTGTGTGTGTGCGTGTGTATGTGCGTTAGGTGTGTGTGTGTGTGTGTGTGTGTGTGTGTGTGTGTGTGTGTGTGTGTGTGTGTGTGTGTGTGTGTGTGTGTGTGTGTGTGTGTGTGTGTGTGTGTGTGTGTGTGTGTGTGTGTGTGTGTGTGCGTGCGCGCTCAAGTGCATGATCGCAATTGTGTGTGTGACTCAAATACAGACTCAGATTCAGAATTTTTCATGAGAATCCTTAGGGGTCTATACACTCAGTATTGTAATGATAATATGATAATGAAGTTGATATTATCATGATTATGATGTGTGTGTGTGTGTGTGTGTGTGTGTGTGTGTGTGTGTGTGTGCGTGCGTGCGTGTGTGTGTGTGCGCGCGCGCGCGCGCGCATGCTATTGTGCGTGCACGCGTGTGAATTAACAAATATCCCAATCAATTTGGTGTTATTTCTGGTCTCTGAATACCCAGCAACATTCCATCCTCCGCCCCTCCCCCCCCCCCCCCCCTCCTGTACCCAACATCACCTACCCCCTCCCTCCATCCTTGCCCTCTCTCGTCCACGTTTTTTTCTCTCCTTCATCCTCCCCCCTCCCACCATCCATACAAACGCACACTGTTTGACTCATCTCCCAACTCACTTGCAGTCACTTCACCCACTTCCACTCCCTCACCCATTCAGCATCTAAACCTAACCCAGCCTACCAAAAAAAAAATCCACTAACCAACTCATTGTCATCATCCACACACAGACGGCTTGCCTCTCACTCATTATACCCCTAAGAATCGATCCTGGTCAATCCGAATCCCAGCAACCCGTTCCATGGTTATCATTCAGCCTTAAAATAAGAAAGTGAGGTTTTCACTGGCACACATCATCTGCACGGCTAACGGCCATATCGTGCTCAGGCTGGGGTGCATGGGTTCAACGGATCCAACATGGCAGCACCTGCAGCAGCAGCAGCCATACATCAAATCCACTCAGGCCACGGACAGGAAGAGGGTGGCAGGTGTGAGCAGCAAAGAGGCGTGATGAAGGAGGAGATTTTGAACAACAGCTCCTTGTCAGCCACCCTGCCGCTTTGATAACAAATGATGGGGATAGGAGAGAGAGAGAGAGAGAGAGAGAGAGAGAGAGAGAGAGAGAGAGAGAGAGAGAAGCACTGATCCACCAGGAGGTCCATAATGGGATTTGCTTTCGCAGCTGCACAATTTCCTTCCTGTTTTTATTGGGCTGCTTAGTTAGTCGACCCCTGGTGAAGACTGAACGATAGCCCCGGCGTATCAGCTTATCAGCTTAGATCATTGCATGACACAGACAAAGGAAGAGAGGGTGGAGGAAGGGGCATGAGACAGTATGGTGAAGGGAGATAACTGTGTTCTGTCTTATCAGGGATGGCCAGTTCCAAGCGGGCTGAGAATGTGTGGAAAAAAGTTAAGAACAACATTCTGCTGTCTTAGATGTAACTCATTCCGTGCCAGACAAGACACGGATCTTCCAGGTGGTGGTGTAGGCCTATATAATAGAGACATTGTAAAACGGGCCACAGGTTCAAACATTGCTACAATTAAAAGATCCCCAAGCAGGTAAATTTGTATTCTTAGTTGTAGTTTGTGTGTGTGTTGTTATTAACTGATTCGATTATTAGCATTTACATAAATTTGTATTTTTTTCTTCTCTAAAGTGTTTTTCTTTTCAAAATACGCAATAGCACGCGCTCTCAAATCATATGAAAACATGAGAAAGAAAGGCCTGTTAGTCAAATTACAATGGACGACTATCACAAGGAACGTAAAAAATACATAACACAATAATGAAACCTATTTATCTTAATGAAAATATAAATAATGAAACCTCTTTATCTTAATGAAAATATAACTTTGGCATTTAAATGATGCATGACTATTTAGAATCTAAAACAATCTTGAAATTATATTTCATTTTAAAAAATAAACAATTGTACTGAAAATGGAAATTTTCATAAAACGCATTGCTTCATTGTTGTATATGTCCTTTGCTGGCGAAGATGACCTCACCTCTGCTATCACTTGGTGGTGGTATGTGCGCGAAGATAGTTGATCGGGTCGATCCTTGCATTGAATAGTCTGATGCAGTGTGGAAAAGGGCAGACTTGGATATGAGCCAGGCTGAAAGGTGATGTTTGCTATGTTTCTCCGAAGCTGACGTTTAGGCTCCTGGGCCTCCACATTTACATTATTCACATCACAATTGTAGCGAGGCCCACTGAGATTTATTTGAGATAGATAGACAGACAGATGGATAGACATACAGACAGACTCACAGACAGACTGATCGATGGATTGATTGATTGCTTGGTTGGTTGATTGATTGAATGATTGATTGATAGACTGATAGAATTATAATTAACAGTAGTTTAATACAGTCATACATAAAAAAAATATAGTTAATAATCATGTCATACCGTCAAACATGAAGTTATCTATTGTGTCATATAGACATACACATAGTTAAAAATCGTGTCATACAGACATACACACATGTACTTTTTCGTTTGTGTACAGACACTTGAAAAGAGCATGAAGATTAGAGCATGTGACAAAAAGTAGATAAATGGTAGGTTTGAAGTGCTCCCGACTTCAGCTCGGAATCTGCGCGAATAATTCTCTTGAACTATCAACTTTATCTTGGATTCTGTTGGAATAACTCTTCACAGCTAATAACTAGCTCCATTTTGGAATCTTGTTAACCAGCTATGAAATCCATCCCAGAAACTGATGAAATTATCATTGTCTGCTGTCAATTCCATCTTAGAATCTGCAGAAATCATGTTTGACAACTGTCAGCTCCATCTTGGAATCTGCTGTAATAAGTCGCAAAATTCTCATTTCCAACTCGGTATTGGCTGTAATAATTCTAAGCCGCCATTAACTCCATTCTGCAATATGTTTGAATAGTTCGAACTAACTACTAGACCATAAGTATAGCAGTCTGCTGGAATTATAATATTTATAATAACAATCTGTTCGTCTATTCACTTGGGTTTTTCCCCTCGGTTTATGTGTGCAGTCGCAATTGTTTTGATGGGTTTTTTTAAGCTGTGGTATGAATGTACAGAAATGATTTGCGCATGCCATTTGAACTATTCTTGTGCACAAGATTAAGTGCCATTCAAATATTGTTGTGTTATTTTGTTGTTGTTTTTAACTCTCATCATCAGTTCACTCTATACTAGGGTCTGTTGTAGTCTCATCAACTGTTGACCTCATCTCAGAATATTTTGTATCTATTCTAAATAACTGCAACAGGCTGTGAGTTCACAGCTGGTATGAATCATTACAATAGACTGTTCGTGGGAATGCTGGCTCTCTTTGTCCAAGACAATTATTAATTGCCAATTTTTAACGGTGTAGTTCCGATCTAGAGGAAGGGCTGATCACCAGGGCGTGTTCCGAGGGATTGTTGAATCGCTGCATTCTTTGTTTGTCAGATATTTGCTGATCAAAAGTGGGAGATTTGGGCTGGGGGGGTATATTTCATTTCCCAAAAGGAAAACGAAATCATGCACCAGTCTTTGAAATGTCGGCACAGTTTTGATGTTGCTCGCCTCTCTCTCTCTCTCTCTCTCTCTCTCTCTCTCTCTCTCTCTCTCTCTCTCTCTCTCTCTCTCTCTCTCTCTCTCTCTCTCTCTCTCCCCTCTCTCTCTCTCTCTCCCAGGAAGGAGTCATAAATTCTGTGTGTGTCTCTCTGTCTCTCTCTCTGTCTCTGTCTCTGTCTGTCTGTCTGTCTGTCTGTCTGTGTCTGTCTCTCTCTCTCTCTCTCTCTCTCTCTCTCTCTCTCTCTCTCTCTGTGCGTGTGTGTGTGTGTGTGTGTGTGTGTGTGTGTGTGTGTGTGTGTGTGTGAGAAAGAGAGAGAGAAAAAGAGAGAAAAGAGAGACAGAGAGAGAGAGAGAGAGAGAGTGTGTGTGTGTGTGTGTGTGTGTGTGTGTGTGTGTGTGTGTGTGTGTTAGACACTGAAGCTGTAGAGACACTGGGGCCACTGTAACTGTGAAAACTAAACACAGCACTGCCTCAGGCATGGAGTTCTTGCAAGATATAGCAAACCTCTAGAGGAGCTGGTTGCGTTGTCTTTGCGAAGATACTTAATACAGAAACAGCGAGGGCAGTGGTGCCAAATCGAATAAGTGACTTTCCTGCACTTTTTTTTGAGTCAGTCTAGAATGTTTGTGAAAAGGCAACGGGAATGGGGAGATGGATGCCAGATTTTAGGTCCACATCCACAAAAAAATGGTCATTTTTATATGCTCAGGGGGGTCCCATCCTAAGAGAGTGGGACTAGGGAGAGGTATCCAACACTTTACTCACCTGATCAGTATGACAAGACGATAACCTACAGTATGACTCCATGCGAATAATGTATCTCGTGATCAACTTAAGGGATGCTACCATAAGACTGACAAATCTTTACTGTGACAAGGTTTATTTCAAAATACGTTCTGGAACAGAAAATAAAAAACGTTTTTGCAATGGCTTGCATTTAAGTGAAAGAAATATCCCAATTCCCGCGATGTAACTTGCAGTCACTGAACATCTCACCCCATCCCCTACCCTTCCTTACTATCCCCCCCAATCCCATACCCACCCACCATCCTTTCTCTTCCTAGTTTCCCTCATCTCCTCCATTCTCTACCCTCCCACTACCCATCTCAATACACACTCTTTGATCCATCTTCCAGCTCACCAGCAATCACCATATCCATTTCCACTCTCTCGACCATTCAGCAACTGAGCTGGGCCAGGTCTACCAAACGCGCCTACTAATCAACCCATCATTATCCATCCACTCACAGTCATCCCCGCCATTCACTCAGAATAGAACCCTCACAGACAAACCCATCCATACATCATCCTACCAACCAGTTTAACGTTCCACCATTCGGCCCTTTATACAAGTGGCGTTTCCAGCAGTACACTTACGCTGCACAACAGAAGACCATATCTTGCCCAAGCTGGGGCTGGTGGGTTTGATGGAGCCAATGCAGCACCAGAAGCAACATTAGCAGCAGCCATACATCAAATCTAATCAGGCTGTGGACAGGAAGCGATGGCAGGGGTTGGCATGGAAGAGGTCTGAAGAAGAGGAGCTATTGAACAACAGCTCCTTGTTAGCCACTCTACAGCCCTGATAACAAATGATGGGGATAGAACAGAAGAACAGAGAGACAGAGACAGTGACAGAGAGAGAGAGAGAGAGAGAGAGAGAGAGAGAGAGAGAGAGAGAGAGAGAAGCACTGATGAACTGGCAGACCAGTGATGGGATTTGCTTTCACAGCCGCACAATTTCCTTCCTGTTTTCCGTGGGCCGGCTATCTCGTTTGCTGAGTTAGTCGACCCGTCTTGAAGGCTGAATGATAGACCGGTGTATCAATTTATCAACTTAGATGATTACATGACAGACAGACAGGAGGGAAGATGGAGGAGAGGGGGTTAAAGCAGTGGTGTGGAGGGGACCAGCTGCGTCATGTCTTTTCAGGGATGTATGTCCCCAACGGTATATGGGTGTCTGGAGAGGCGTCCAAACAATGCATAGTTCTCTGTGCACTATTCCCTGATGTCAGTTCCCTGCCATCAACGATTTGTCATGACAGTTTAGCCTGCTGTAAGCAGAGAATTTCTACAGCAGGGTATTGTTAGCCGCAGAGTAACATTAGCTGCAATGGTGAGCACTTACATCTTAACACTCATCACAGAAGATGACAGCTTTATTTCTTTATTATATCCAGATGATAGCACATCCCAGTTAAAATTGTCATATGAATGCCGACTTAAAGGTACATGCTACAAATCTGAACAGTAGGCCAGTCCTTTCAACATTTACCTATTGCTTTTGGTATTGACTTCCTACAGAAATCGTCCTGGTCTGCCAGTCTACGTCCCTGGCATTTCCTTCTTGAAGGACAAAGGCATTTTCAGCAATTATCTATAGTATTTTAGCGTCCATTACCATGTATTTGCTCCTCAAGACATCCTACAAACAAAACATTTTCAGACAATGAGCCCCCACACACCCCCACCCACACACACCCCCACCCCCCCCCCCCCCCCCACAAAAAAAAAAAAACGAACAAAAACAAACAGAAAAGAAATGAAGCCAAGATGAAAAGCCCCCAGTCTGAAAGTTCTTTTTTCTCGTCTCATCAGTCGGAGTCTGCTCAGACAGATTCTGCAGCTGCGGTGTAAACAGTGGACGTCGTCGTCCTCGTCTGTTTTGCTGGCCAGGGACCAAAACAGTTCCATGCTTTCATGCTGTTACACTTTAAACGTTCATCTTATAAAGTAAGAAGAACTCGAGTGGAACTTTGAATGGAGAAATACTTTCTGTCCGAATTCTTCTGCTCAGGTCCATTTTTCACGCTTTCAGACACACTGCATGTGACATTCACATTGTTCGAAAGAACTCTTTGATGTTGTAACTTTATAGAACATTGTGTTGTTTTATATTCTATAGTTCTCACGCGACCTACATAAACCCATTGAAAAGGAATAAAAACCAAACGAAAATAGGTTGGAAATATCTCTTAGAGAGAGAGACAGAGGCAGAGAGAGACAGACAGAGAGAGAGAGACAGAGAGAGAGAGAGAGACACACAGAGAGAGAGAGAGATTTTATCTATTGTCACAGCCCAATAAATGCTGGACAAAATTTCACCGCAAATTCCTGGTCTAAAATAGGCTGCATGAAAAAATACAACCTTGATCAATCAAACACCTTATCCCTAAGCATCTCTCCCAAAGGCATCAGAACGAATATATACAGAGAGAAAAAAAACAACTTTTTTTTAAGAAACAGCAGCGATTATATCACTTCATAAAGACAAGAAAAAAAGCCAGGGAAGGTACCAACCACACCGCACAATCACACTATATCAGGAACAGGCTTGTCATTAACCCGCTATATTGCTTTCACCTCAGTTCTGGGAGCAGGTGTTTGCTTTGTTTGCCGCATTGACGTGCTAGTGTATACCAGCGATACACAACCAGGATAAAGTGTCTTGTGTACTGAATCAATGTACTGACAAGTACTGGGGATTTTCACCTGTTTTTACCTGTTGTCAGTCAGAGACCTCTAACCCCACGGCCACCCCATCTCTCCCCTTCTTCCCCTCCCCTCCCTCCTTCACTCGGTTGAGTTCCGACTCGGGTTGGGCAAAGTCCAAATTAGCTACTTGTGCTGACAAAAGGAAATTAACAGAGACATTACGGGGAAGACTATCAGGCAAGCCTTGTTCTCCCAGGTACTGTGTGGACCATAAACGGTATTAATTGTTCCCATTCTAAGAGAAGGCAAGTAGTTTGGGTAGTCATCAAAGAGATTTGCTAGTTACATCAGCTGTTGAACAATGCTGTGGCCTTCGTTTAGTTCTGTGACACCAATATTGACCGTTGTGCTCTTCAACTAAACTCCAGGCAGGAAGCAGTTACGGAGCACTGTTATGTGCTTACATACTATTATATACGCTTTGTTGAACCCTGTGTTGTCAATCAGTTAATGTATGTTCTGCACTTTGGTCAGAACTGAGTCAGGTAGCAGGTATAGAACTCTTCGTTATACCCTTCGTTAAGGCCTTTGCTGGTTACTAATGATGCAACAATGTGCTCCTCATTCAGGCGTATACAATACAATAGTTATGGAGCGCTGGTTCTCTGGCTTAGCCATGTGCCAATCAACATTTATTGAACGATCTGCTAACAGTTACGCGCTGAACACAACCGATTGTCCTGCCAGGTAAGACTATTTTCTGCAGCCAGCCAAGCGTTTGGAACTTTTTGACGCTGACAGCAACTTCAAGCTTCAGCAATTTATCATATCAAGGATTACCTTTAGTCTATGGAGTCACAGAGCTCGTTTTGTAATCAGGGTTCAGCGACTTGGGCGGTCAACCAGTCAAGTATTTCATTCTCTGTGTTTTGTTTCCAAAATTAACTCGAAGGTTACAGTTTTATTTGAGCCATATGTTTGCTGTAATAGGGTGATTAGTTGTATGAGTTTGTGGCACACGAAAAGGAAACTTTGTGACAAAAAGGTTATTGTATGTATGTTTGATCATGTACGAGCGATACTGTGAATTATTCATGAGCTGCTTCTCTCTCTCTCTCTCTCTCTCTCTCTCTCTCTCTCTCTCTCTCTCTCTCTCTCTCTCTCTCTCTCTCTCTCTTCTTCTTCTTCTCTTCTTCTTCTTCTTCTTCTTCTTTCTTCTCTTCTCCTCCTCCTCCTCCTCCCCTTCTTCTTCTTCTCAATAACAAAGAGAATAAAATCAAATGAAAAGTAGACGAAAACATAAGAAGACTGAATTTGCATGAGACAGAGAGAGAGAGAGAGAGAGAGAGAGAGAGAGAGAGAGAGAGAGAGAGGGTATGACAATAACAGCGACAATGATATTGATCGTTCATTTAAAAGAAAGGACCGTGGCCTCATCTGACGGACATATAATCTACAAAGAACAAAAAGCAATATAGCTGAATTAATCATATTTCACGCGCGGTAACCATGCAAATTACACGAGCATACTCTTTTCGCTTGCATTTATTAAAAAAAAAAGAAGAGCGTTAAAGAAAGAAGAAAGAGAGAGAGAGAGAGAGAGAGAGAGAGAGAGAGAGAGAGAGAGAGAGAGAGCAATGACAATGATATTGATGGTTTCTTCCAATAAGGCTGTGACCCTGTCTGATGGATTTAGAATCAGAGAGAGACAGGCACAGAGAGAGAGACAGAGAGAGAGAGAGAGAGAGAGAGACAGAGAGAGAGAGACGCACTGTGGTTTTTACCAATCTTGATAGCCCAATAATGGCTGGACAAATTGCACCCTTGATTTTCTGGATTGAAATTGGGTGCCTGAATAGTGACCTTGATCGATCCATCATTCATTCCCCCTAAACATCTCTCCCAGTGGCAGCAGAACGATCAAACACACACAGAAACAAAAAACGTTTTTTTTTTCAAAACAACAGCGATAATAAGCATCTCATATAGACAAGGGCAAAAGGCCCAGGGAAGGTAGCACCAGCGCTGCACAGATAGTCCATTGTGGCACACTACAAGAAACAGGTTTATCATTAACCCACTGTATTGATTTCTCTCCTTATTTTTTTTTTTTTTTTGGAGGTGCTTGCTTTGTTTGGGCAATGACATCGTAGTTCATACCAACAATACATAACTGAGATAAAGTGCCTTATGTAATGAATCAATGTCTTCTTAATTACTGGAGATTTTTTTTTTTACCTGATTTGTCCTCTTCTCAGCTAGACCTCCTCCCACCCATCCCTTCCACCCTTTGTTTCCAGCCCCTTTCTCCCCTCCTCCATCTCCTGCAACCTGTCGCGCACCAACGCGAGTTGGATGAACGTCCAGAATAGCCGCTTGTGCTAATAAAAGGACATTGATAGACACATTAGGAGGTACCTCTGGGCAAGCCTTGTTTTGCCAGATACTGTGTAGACAATAAACAGTACTAATTGCTCCCTTGCTAAGGGAAGGGAATGGGGAGAGGTAGCCATCAAAGAGGTCTGCTGGTTACAACATCAGCTGTTGGACAACGCTGTGCCCTTTGTTTAGTTCTGTGCCATCAATCAGTTATTGACCGTTGTGCCTTCAGTCAGACTCCAGCCAGGTCTAGAGCACTGTGCTTCCATTCTACGTTCTACCCTTTGATTAGTCCTGCGCAATCAATCAGTTACTGACCGCTCTGCTCTTTGGTCAGAACTGAACCAGGCAGCAGTAAAACCCTTCTCCCAGTTGGGACTTTGCCACACAGTTCGTGCCAGTGCATAGTCTGAACTGAGCCATTGTCATGGAGTGAACCGGAATGAAACAGTTTATTTTGGGGGCACATGTTCATTGAAATGACATAATTAGTTGTATGAGTGATTAAGTACGAGAGATAATGTCACCCATACGCCGATTCTCTCTCTCTCTCTCTCTCTCTCTCTCTCTCTCTCTCTCTCTCTCTCTCTCTCTCTCTCTCTCTCTCTCTCTCTATCTATCTATCTATCTATCTATCTATCTTCTTCTTCTTCTTCAGTGCTGGGTGGAAAGAAGTATTTGTATTGCTAATCTGACTACCCTGGTAAACTAAAATTTCGTTCGTTCGTTTATTTCTTCTTCTTCTTCTTCTTCTTCTTCTTCTTCTTCAATAAAAAAGAGAATAAAACTAAACAAAAAAGCAGATGGAAGTATTAAAAAGAGAGAGAGATCGCATGAGAGAGACAAACAGACAGAAAGAGAGAGAGAGAGAGAGAGAGAGAGGACACAGAGAGACAGAGACACTGCGAGAGAAAGAGACAGAAAGAAAGTATGACGATGACATTGGCAATGATATTGATCGTTTATTTGAAAAAAAAAAAAAAAAAGGAAGAATAGATAATGGTCTCATCTGAAGGGCGTCGAAGCCACAAAGCACAAATTCTCCTCAGCTATTATTTCCAAAACCGAATGAGCTGTCATAATTCTAACCAGCTATCAACACCATTCAACAATTTGGTGAAATTATTCTTATCAACTTTTAAACCATCTAGCAGTCTGCTGGAATATGAAAACGATAATAACACAGTCTGTTCATATGATCAGCTGAGTTCCCTCCTCGATTTATGTGCGTACTCGTAAATGTTCTTTTATAGCTATAGCATAGCTGTGTGCAATAGATGTGTGCAATAGATGTGTGCAATAGATGTGTGCAAGTACTGTTCTGCGCAAGACAAAAGTGCCTTATAAACTCTGCTGTTATGATTAACTCGCGCCAGCAATTTACTCTGTATTAGAGTCTGTTGTATTCATTCTCACCAGCTGTTAGCCCGATCTTACAATCTTTGTACTCGTTCATATAAACTACAACAACCTATGAGATGGAGTGGACAGCTGGTGTGAATCATTAATACAGAACGTGCATGACGATACTGGCGCTCTTCGTCCAAGACAATGGTCATTTGCCTTCTGCTAACTGGATAGAAGTGGCCTAGAGGAGGGGCTGGTTACCAGGGCGTATTTCGAAGGATATTCATTGTTTGCTACTTATTTGCTGTTCAAAGATATAATGAGCAGGTAAATCAGGATCGGGAAAAAATATTTACAAAATTCATTGTTGAGCAAGAGAAAAAACATGCAGCAGTCTTCGAAACATCAATATAAATTTGACTCCCCCCCCCCCCCATCTCTCTCTCTCTCTCTCTCTCTCTCTCTCTCTCTCTCTCTCTCTCTCTCTCTCTCTCTCTCTGACGATGAAACTATAGTGACATAAAACATTGTCACTCTGAAAACTACACATAGCACTGTCTCACACATGGTGTTCTTCCAAGGTATAGTGAACCTCCAGAGGAGTAGACAGCGCTGTCTATGCTACGATACTGAATACAGAAACAGTGAGACTGGTGGTGCCAAAGTCGAACATGTGATTTCCCTTTTGCTTCTTCAGTCAATCTGAAATGTTCCTGAAGAGGGAAAGGGGATGGGGGGATGCCCACCCCCTCTCACCTCTCTTCCTCCCACCTTATTCCCCTCCCCTTCCTTCCTCCAACCTTTCCAGCACCAACGACAGTTGAGCGAACGTCCAAATTAGCCGCTCGTGCCAACACAAGGAACTTGACAGGCGCATTAGGTGGAAGACCACTGGGCAAACTTTGTTCCCCTTGGTACTGTGTGGACCATAAACGGTACTAACTGCTCCCTTGCTAAGGGAAGGGAATGGGGAGAGGTAGCCATCAAAGAGGTCTGCTGGTTACAACATCAGCTGTTGAACAACGCTGTGCCCTTTGTTTAGCTCTTGCCATCAATCAGTTATTGACCGTTGTGCCCAGCCAGGTCTAGAGCACTGTGCTTCCATTCTACGTTCTACCCTTTGATTAGTCCTGCGCAATCAATCAGTTACTGACCGCTCTGCTCTTTGGTCAGAACTGAACCAGGCAGCAGTAAAAAAACTTCTCCCAGTTGGGACTTTGCCACACAGTTCGTGCCAGCGCATAGTCTGAACTGAGCCATTGTCATGGAGTGAACCGCAATGAAACAGTTTACTTTGGGGCATATGTTCATTTGTAATAGCATAATAAGTTGTATGAGTGATTAAGTACGAGAGATAATGTCACCCATACGCCGATTCTCTCTCTCTCTCTCTCTCTCTCTCTCTCTCTCTCTCTCTCTCTCTCTCTCTCTCTCTCTCTCTTCTTCTTCTTCTTCTTCTTCTTCTTCTTCTTCTTCTTCTTCTTCTAGAATGATATCCCCTTCATTGAGGCTAGTATAATTTAGAAGTTCTAAAACTTTGTGCCTTTCATGTTGCCCACTCCCCCAAAACTCTCTCTCTCTCTCTCTCTCTCTGACAAATGTTCAGTGACATAGGACACGGTCACTGTGAACATTAAACACAGCACAGCCTCAGGCATGGATTTCTTCCAAGGTATAGTAAACCTCCACAAGAATGGGTAGCACTTCCTTTGTTAAGGTTCTGAATAAAGAAACAGCCAGCCAGAATGATAGTGCCCAATCGAAGAAGTGACTTTCTTTTTGCTTTTTCATTCGATTTGGGATGTTCATGAAGAGGGGAAAGGGGATACGGAGAATTGGGCCAGGTTTCACGTCCACACACACCAAGGGTGATAACCATCCTGACGGAATAGGGCTGAGAGATATATGCAACACATCATTCACACCACTAAAAACAACACATTAAACTTTTTGGCACAAGTGTGCTAACGTATCACGTATACGTAAAGGTCGCATTTCTGGGCCAACTCAATGGATGCAACCATAAGATTGATATAACTTCACTGTCACAAATTGATTGAAATTCCGTTAAAAAAAAAAACTTTCTTTAGTGATGGCTTGCTTTGTAAAAAGGGAAAACATAAAAAGGGTAATAGGACGTCAGACAGAAGGAGAGCAGTGGCTGAGAGAAAACTACTGCAAACAGATTTTAAACAAATGTAATTGATGAGGACCCCTGTTCTCATGCGTGAAAGATTTAGAATCCTGTGTGCTGTAATAACATTTTGTTAAACAAATCATTCATCATTCTTGTTAACATTCGCACATGTATTTCAAAAGGTCAACCAGAATATCTGTGCAACACTTATCATCCTCTTTATGTGTGTGTGTGTGTGTCAGTGTGTGTGTGTGTGTGTGTGTGTGTGTGTGTGTGTGTGTGTGTGTGTGTGTGTGTGTGTGTGTGTGTGTGTGTGTGTGTGTGTGTGTGTGTGTGGTGTATGTGGTTAGGTGGGTATGCATGCCGATAATCGTGTGTGTGTGTGTGTGTGTGTGTGCGTGTGCGTGTGTGTGTGTGTGTGTGTGTGGTGTGTGTGTGTGAGAGAGAGAGAGAGAGAGAGAGAGAGAGAGAGAGAGAGAGAGAGAGAGAGAGAGAACAAATATCCGATCAGCTTGATGTAATCTTCAGTCTCTGTACAGCCTACCCCATACGCTTCCCTTTTGGACCCTGTCCCACTCCCACGCCCACCCACCATCCACTTTCTTCTCAGTTTCCTTCCATCCTCTTTCCTCCCACTACCCATCCAAAGACACACACTTTGGTCCATCAATTGACCAGCAGCCATCACATGTCATCCAGTCTCTTGTCCACTCAGCAACCGAAACCCATCCCAGTCTAACAAAACGTTACTCATCAACCCATCATCAGTCACTCTCAATACCCCCTCAGAACCAAGCGCAACCCACCAGCCACTTCCACGTTCAACCATCCAGCTTTTGAAATAGCAGGTGGCGTTTCCTGCAGTACACTTGTGCCGCAGCACAGGAGATTACATCTTGGCCAAGCTGGTGTTGGTGTGTCTAATGGAGCCAGTATAGCACCAACAACACCAGCAGTAACAGCAGCTTCAATAACAGTAGCAGCCATACATCAAATCCAATCAGGCCTAGGACAGGAAGCAATGGCAGGTGTAAGCAGGGAAGAGGTCTGAAGAACGAGGAGATATCGAACAACAGCTCCTTGTCAGCACTCTACAGCCTGATAACAAATGATGGGGATAGAACAGAGACGGAGAGAGAGAGCGAGAGAGGGGGGGGAGGGAGGGAGGGAGAGAGAGAGAGAGAGAGAGAGAGAGAGAGAGAGAGAGAAGCACTGATGAACTGGCAGACCAGTGATGGGATTTGCTGTCACAGCTGCACAATTTCCTTCCTGTTTTCCGCGGGCCGGCTATCTCGTTTGCTTAGTTAGTCGACCCTTGTTGAAGGCTGAATGATAGACCGGTGTGTCACTTTATCACACGTGGATCATTAGATGACAGACAAACAGGAGGGAAGAGATGGAGGGAAGATGGACGAGGCAGAGCGGTGGAGGGAGAGACCTGTGTCATGTCTTATCAGGGCCGGTATGTCCCAAACGGTGTGCAGGTGTCCAGAGAGCTGTCCCGTTACTGCTCAATCTCCATGCACAATTCTCTGCATGGTCAATTCCCAACCTTCAGGTCAATTCGCACCATCAACATTTTCTCATGACGACTCACCATGCGCTATGCAACAAATTATCCATTACCGAGTATTGTAAGTTTGCAGAGAAATGTTAGCAGAGGTTATAAAACCCTTAATCTTAACTCACGTTATGGTAGAGAATCGCTTTATCATTTATAAAATGTGTAGATGACAGTACAGTAGAAATAAAATTGTCTTGTTAATGCCGCCGCATTGGCACATACATGCAAGCGATTTAGCATGCCACTTCAACTTATGGATACATTTTCTAATTTGAAAAATCCAGATTGGCAGGCCAGTCCAACATTTGCCAGTCTGTTTTTGATACAGACTTCCCTGCAGATATCGTCCTGATCCACCAGTCCACGCCTCAGCATTTCTTTCTCCAAGGACAAAACCCTCGTCCAGCGATCATGTGTACCGTATCGGCTTATTGTCCATTACCATGTATTCTTCCTCAAAACATCCTAGAAACTGAGTGCATTCAGATAGCGTGCAATCCCCCAACGTTCCCAAAGAATGGAAGCCAAGATGAAAACGCTCTATCCGAATGTTTGTTCTCACCTCATCGTTCAGAGTCTGCTCATACAGATTCTATAGCTATGGTGTGAACAATGGTCTGTCGACCTCCTCTGTTAGGGCGACTAATGAGTATGATAGTTCCACGTTTTCACGCTTTAAAGGTCTGTCTCTTGAACAAAGGAAGCTTTTCTGTCTTTGTGAATAGTGCATACCATCCTCTTTCTTTACCACTTGCTCGAGTCATACCATACACAAGGAACCACCTATCAGTGAATGTTGATCACCAGAAATCACCTTCATTCATGAATCAATTCGCAAAGTAGTAACTGCTGTGTCCCTATGGTATAGCGTAGTCGTCAAAATGGTGGTGAATTATATCTTCAAAACCCCCTTTCAGCGGAAATTGTTGCATGCAGGCAAACTGCACATGGTGAATTCATGTCGGCAGGGAACTGACCTGTGGAAGTTGTGGTGCTCTTTGGTTAAGAGATGCGATTCACTCTCTCTGTGCCAGTCAAAACACATTTCTTGCATGCAGGCAGTGGATGAAATAAGGACATAATAGATGTGGTGACAGACATCGTTTCCCGACATTTTAACAAACAAAAGATCCCAAGGCAGGTAAGCACTAACTCTTTACCAGGAACTGTCCACGTGTAAAAGTGTTTTTTCTTTTCAGTTGGTTGGTTTGGTTGGTTGAGTGAGTGAGTGAGTGAGTGAGTGAGTGAGTGGTCATTTCTTTGTTTCGTTTATTTATTTGCTTTAATCAAGTGGTTCAATTTATGGAGTGTTTCTCTTAAATATACATAGTAGAATATCTGCAAATCATTTTGAATTATGTGAACGAGTATGGCCGAAGAGTGGTAGTTGTTGTCTCTTCCCGAATCCTTTCTCTTCAAATATACACTCGAATATCTCTGCAACATCATTTTGAATTATGTGAAAAACCGAACTAAAATTGAAAATGTGGTATGGACTTCCTTCAAAGACAGAGAATAGTCGATACAAGTGCGTAAGCTGACGTAAAGACACGCGTTTAAAAGACATAAGTAGACAGTTTTTTACTGATGTTAACAGAAGTCCATATTGCTTGTTTAGACAGTTCGTTCTGGCTCAGATTTGAATAAAATCAAGTTTCAAAAATTCTCCTACAAAAATTTTTTTAAACACAACCAACCACAATGACTTTTCCATTGAATGATAATTCGATACAAGTCTCTAAGTGCTGTAATTTTAAGAGAACACGTTGTTTAATACTTATCAGTTTTGCCAAGACCTGACATTATAAAACCAAGAGGGTAGGGAACATTTAAAAAGAGAGAGAGAGAGAGAGAGAGAGAGAGAGAGAAGAGAGAGAGAGGAGAGAGAGAGAGAGAGTATGACAAAACGATATTGATGGTTTTATTCCAAAATGGTTGTGGCCACATCATCTGAAGGATGTCGAATCTACAAAAAAGCGATATAGAACCAAATCATTTATTTTCTTCAATGTGACCATGCAAAATACATGAACACGCCCTTTCCACAGCTATTGAGAACCTGTAGTTCAAGACAGAGAGGGGAAAGGAGTCGTAGAGGGAAGTAGCACAAGAGAGACAGACAGACAGACAGACAGACAGCAGACAGACAGGCAGGCGGGCAGGGCAGACAGACAGACAGAGACAGAGACAGAGACAGAGACAGACAGACAGAACGAGACAGACAGACAGACAGACAGACAGACAAACAGACAGAGTGAGAGAGAGACGCATTGTGATTTTACCAACTGTCGTAGCACAGTAAAGGCTGAACAAAGTGTACTATAATTTCGTAGACTACAATGGGGTGCCTGGAAAAATGACCGTCATTGATCTATCATTCCAGACCAAAACATCTCTCTCGAGGGCAACAGAACGGTCATACACATACAGAAAACAACACACACACACACACACACACACACACACACACACCACACACACACACACACACACAACTTCTTTTTGAAACAACAGTGATGATGCCACATCATATGGACAAAAGCCTGAAGAAGGTAACAAAGCACCACACAGATACTCATCAACTGTCGCACTATGAAAGGAAAAGGCTTGTCATTAGCCCACCGTATTGTATTCTCCTCAGTTTGGAGGGGGGCAGGTGCTTGCAATGTTTGCCACATCGACGTGGCAGTGTGTACCAGCAGTACACAATTAGGATAAAAAGTGCCTTGTGTACTGAATCAATGTACTGCCAAGTCGTCCAGGATTTCTCTCACCTGTTTTTACCTGTTGTCAGCCACAGACCCCGATCCAACGCCCACCCCGTCTGTCCTCTGTCCCCCCCCCCCTCCCCTTTTCCCCCCTCCCCTCCTTTCTCCAACCTTTAGAGCACCAGCGTCAGCTGGGCGAGCGTCCAAATTAGCCGCTTGTGCCAACACAAGGAAATTGACAGACACATTAGGGGGAAGACCACTGGGCAAACTTTGTTCCCCGTGGTACTGTGTGGACCATAAACGGTACTAACTGCTCCCTTGCTAAGGGAAGGGAATGGGGAGAGAGGTAGCCATCAAAGAGGTCTGCTGGTTACAACATCAGCTGTTGGACAACGCTTGCCCTTTGTTTAGTTCTGTGCCATCAATCAGTTATTGACCGTTGTGCCCTTCAGTCAGACTCCAGCCAGGTAGCAGTAGCAGTGTTAAAAGAACACTGTGCTTCCATTCTACAGTGTACCCACCGTTTAGCTCTGTGCCAGTCATTATTAATAGAACAATGTGCCCCTCATCCAGATATGTACCAAACAATAGTTATTGAACACTGCGTCTATGCGCTTGACATGTGCCAGTCAACGTTTATTGAACAATGTGGCCTTCGTTCAGTTTTGTGTCATTTAGCAGTATTAACCTCGTCCCCTCAGTTCTTAGCTTTATTAACAGTAGTATTACATTTTGTCCTTCAAAGCCTTGTGTCATTACATAGAGCTAGAATAGTGTCCCCTTCACTGAGGCTAGCTCATTTAGCATCATTTGTGCCTTTCATGTAACCCATTTGTCTCCTCTTCTCCTCGCCCATGCTATCTCTCTCTCACTTCTCTCTCCTCTCTCTCTCTTCTCGGCTCTCTCTCTCTCTCTCTCTCTCTCTCTCTCTCTCTCTCTCTCTCTCTCTCTCTCTGTGTGTGTGTGTGTGTGTGTGTGTGTGTGGTGTGTGTGTGTGTGACAGATGAGCTTTAGTGAAAACTAAACTGCCTCAGGCATGGAGTTCTTCCAAGGTTTAATAAACCTACAGAGGTGTAGGTAGCGCTGTCTTTGCTAAAACTAAGAGACCAACGTCATTTAGCAGTTCTAGAACTGTTTGCCCTTGTTTAGCCTTGCGTCATTTAGCAGTACTACAAGTTTGTGCTCTTTATTTCACCTTGTGTTACTAGGCAGCGCTATAACATCATATCCTTTTTTTATGTTGATCGATGAGAACGAGGATGATGTAGATGATGCTACGGATTTCCATTCCGGTCTGAGACTGCATAACAGGGCTTACTCTACGCTTACTTCATAATATATCCCGGCGTCAACCAGGCCCGAGACATACAGACACCTGCAGTGTTGGTCAGGAATTTTGAGCAAAACTCTCAGAGACGCATCCATTAAGTGGATGAAAACTCGACAGTGTGGTTCCAGTCTCCCCAACTGAGCCTGTAGCAAACTCAACTTTGGGTAGGAGCCAGCTAGGGCAGAAAAATCCCACTCAGCTCTGATGGGAATCGAGCCCACGACCCCCTAGCCGGGAGTCCGCGACGCTAACCACTTCGCCACGGCAGCTAGTAATATCGACATTAGCCTTCGTTTAGTCTTGTGTCATTTAGCAGTGCTACAACGTTACACCTTTGTTTATTCATGTGCCATCAAGCAGTGCCATATCGCGTGTCCTTCTGCCATTAAGCAGTCATAGAACACTACCCTTCGTTTAGCCACATATCACTAAGCAGTTCTAGAACACTGTGCTCTCGTTTATCCCTGCACCCCATGCCTTTTGTTTTAACCTTTTCTTATCAAACAGTTGTAAAACACTGCGTCATCGCTCAGCCTTGTGTGATCATGCAATACTAGAATGCTATGCCCTTCAATTAACCTTCTGTGGTTAAGTCTTTATGGAAGCTTGTGACTCCCCCTCGATAAACCTTGTGTCATTAAGCAGTCTCAGAATATCGTTCCTTTAATATTGTACTCATGTTTAGTCTTTTTGTTTCGTTACAGAAGCTCGTGGCTATGTTTACTTTTGTGTTATTAAGCGATCATAGAGCAAAAATACCCTTGTTGGTCTTTATATCCATAGCGCTTGCTTGATAATATTTTAATTGAGTATATGTGCAAAAGTTAGGACCTGTTGTGTATTATATGTATGCCCCTGTATACATGAACTATTCACGAATGACTGCCTGACTGCCAGTTATTTATGTTATAATGTTCAGAGTTTAAGGTCCTGCTAGTGTCAAAACCTCCAACATATTGCTTGAGATCAATGGTTCAAATTTCCATCTGCTTACACCTAGGACCTCTGCTGCTGTTTCAGTCATCAACTGAAATTCTGTGATGGCTTCAAGGTCTTCTGCTGAGAGAAATAGAGGGGCAAACTTTCCTCTTATGGCCGCTTGGGATTGTTCAGCGATGTGACGATCATTCATTTCATTAATCTCACTCCCCTCTTGTCCATTAAAGGTACTGTAAAAGGTATGATAGCACGGTGTGGTCATACTAACATCAGTTCCTGAGAATGTCCTTGTTTTAGCCCTGTTGATGTCAGACCTTTACACGTTCTTCACAGGGATTTACTCTATCTGGCTGTGGCACGGGCCGTTTGGGGAGTAACACACCCATCGTCTGGATGCTTTATGCTTACCAAGAGCGCTGGCAAGAAGCAATTTATTATCCTTGGCAGATTCCAGCAAGCGTAGTCTTTCGTTTCTGATAGCCCCATTACAGTAGGAACCGCAGAATGTCTTCCAGTCTTCTTGGGCATCCGTACCACGCATTCCTGTTACCATGAAGAACGGGGATGTTTTTCTTATCGATCTTACTGATGGCCACTTGCAGCAGGAAGTAGAATTCTTCAACATGGCCTTCCTGTTATTTTCTGCTGTTGCAGCATATGTTTACACTACCGGACTAATCATCATCATCATCATCATCATCATCATCATCATCACCATCATCATCAACATCATCATCACGAGGAGGGAGAAAAGTCAAATACACCAGAAATCAGAAACTTGTCACGCCTGCTGAGCATGTATGATGTTCGAAAACAGCAGTACACCAATATCCCCTACCCCTACCCCTCTTCTTTTCTTTTTTAAATCAAAACTCTCCAAAACTTACCGAGAACTGCACATTAACTCTCTCTTGTAATACAAAAATTAAAATTCAAGATGTGACCAGCTGCAGCATTTTTTCTTTGACCAGGGCACGAAGTAATGTATGAGCAAAAATTCATCATGTCTCCACACAGCGAGAACCTTGCCCAGTTTGTAGTCGATGGGGTGAAACCAAACCCAGTTTTGTTATTAGGACAACTATGACAAACACTTCACCTGATTTGATCACCACCATATGTCAGTGTTACCACGTGTTTGTTGTTGTTTTTTGTTGTTGTTTTTGTGTGTGTGTGTTTGTCAGTGTGTGTGTGTGTCAGTGTGTGTGTGTGTGTGTGTGTGTGTGTGTGCGCGCGCGCGCGCGCGCGCGCGCGCGTGTGTGTGTGTGTGTGTGTGTGTGTGTGTGTGTGTGTGTGTGTGTGTGTGTGTTATTTGTTGTTGTTGTTGTTGTTTTCATGCAATAAATACACTACGGGCCTGGTAGAAAATAAGTCACTGTGCTGATATAAACAAAACTGAATGAATGAAGCGGATACTCATATTGTCGATTTTATTCATGAATTCAAGACCCTCGTTTCCCATGCAGTTTCTCATAGCTTTGGCAAAAATTGATAAATCCTTTCTGTCTGTAGCCCAACCAAACATGAAGTTCATCTCAGATCGAAACTGCGAAAACAAAAGTCTTGAGACTTGGTCAAAAGTTTGTCTGGGAACCGGTAACCCTCTCTATACCCTCCAAACTTGTCAAGGATTCACCACTAACTGGTACAACTCTACAACCATCCCTTCCATCACGGCATTTAACGAACTCTCGTGGTAGGAACGACAACAAGAGGACGTGTGTGTGTGATGATTCTTAAACAAAATCACGGTGTACTCCCGACTCAGATTGAAGATTGGAGACTACAAATACACCAGACAGACTGAGTGCAGAGTTATTATCAACCAGAACTGGAAAAAAAAAAAATTAATGTGTGCCGGGGCAAATTTTCAGTTCATGTGAGTGTGTAGCCCAGTTGACCACAAGGGGTATATCAGGGTTGTACATCCGCTTCAAAATGAGAAAACAAAACGGCATGAATTATGTTTTTAAATCCCGTTTCAAAAATGAATCCACATTCAACCATCAAAAACTATGCTAAAGATGTTCATTCTCACTTGCACGCAATCATTGAATATGAAGTACACTTATCAATTGTTTTGAAAAAAAGAAAATGAGAAAAAAAATGCAAACGCCAAAACAACTTTGAATGTGTTCATTGAGGGGTATGTTATATAGTGCTCATGTATGTCACATCTGCAAATCCTAGCATAATGAGTGACTCTACAATAGTGTGCATTATGATTCTGGTGGGACAAGATACCTACGCCAGGTGCCAGGTGCTTCGAGAATTTCAGTTTCAATATTCAATTCTTATAGCCCAACCAACCACACTGGGCTGCCACCGAGTGGAAAAGCCACAGATTTATATCACAGGAATACGTGCGCGCGCATGCATGCACACGCGCCACACCTGGGTCACTGCCAGAAAAGACTAATCCTTCGGACATTTTTGTAAACTCACTCTCCTCCGAGTCCTTCGGATAAGCCTTTAAACCCGAGGTCTTCGGTGTAAGCACGTATACAAAATCAAAATTAAACAAACAAACAACATGCAACGGCGTTAAATTCCAGTTCACCTGTCGCAGAAGGGTAAGCCTTCGAGTGCAGGTGAATGGATGGCGAAAAACTTAACTGGCCATGCACACAGCTGTCATGGTTTCATGGTAAGATATCACTCCCGAAGACGGAATGTGGCAACCTTTATAGTGGGATTAAGAGCAGCCACATACGCAAAACTTTTTTTCTCCGAACAAAGAAGAAGGGGAAAAAAGAAGGGAGACGAGGGGGGGATGTGAGGGGGTGGGGAGTTAAACTAAAAAGGATACATAAACGAATTTCTGACTATATATTACATCTTTTCAAAATAACACATTCAATTTTTTTCAACAAAGTAGATCACCCAGTGACTCACCAATCAGAAACACGCCAAGCTAAAACGTCACAAAGCTCCACAAGACAAATAAAATCCAACCCGCAAAAGGAGCATTTCCTCGGACATAGGATACCTGTATGGATCTCTCCGTTCCGAGATTTCACGAGACGTCGTAAGATTTTAATCGGGCTCCAGCTTGGGAAGGGGGGGGGGGGAGAGGAGAGAGGAGGATTAGAGGGGGGGGGGATAAGGGGAAGGGGGGGCGGGGGGGGGGGGGGCTTTAAAGTACGTCCTGTAGTATGGATTTCAGCGTCTCGTTGTAAGCTCGTCTGGATAGTCGTCGCTCCATGATAGGTTGCGGTGGGGTCAGTCTGACATTGCTGTCGTCCGTCCAGACTCCTGGCATGGCCACCGTGGTTCCTTTTGTGTGACTCGTTAATGAGCACCTTCCCCCAACCCTTTTTGATCCAGAGTGACTGCTGCCTTTGGGGGGTGTTTCTTTGTTTTGGTTGTTTGCTTGCTTTATTTCTGATACGCGGAGAGGGGAGAGAGACAGGCAAACACACACACACACACACACACACACACACACACACACACACACACACACACACACACACAGAGAGAGAGAGAGAGAGAGAGAGGCAGACAAGCAGACAGACAGGCAGACAGACAGAAACAATAACACAGAGAGAGAGAGAGAGAGAGAGAGAGAGAGAGAGAGAGAGAGAGAGAGAGAGAGAGAGACCATGTCTTGGAGACTACAAATGCTTTTGGATTCGTCGCTCCTGATCTCATACCAAAAACAGACATGACTATAGACAAGCAGCAAGTCAATACAATACTGGCAAACATGAATCTCTCTCCTCACAACTACCGTGCGCCGTTACTTTGGCTGGTTTTCAGTATGCGTCTCGTGTTGACTCCCTGCCCGAGACCAGTTCAGCTCATGATGTCTGTAGCCCAGCCGACCGCAAGAGACCAAGTCACGGCTCTCACCCCGTCAGTCAGTTCCTATCATATTTTTTTTTAATCGTTAAACAGAAATATTTTTGTAAAAATCAAAACTCGCAAAATGTCCTTTGAAGTCTTCCCTCCATCAAAACCTAGATTAGAAGAAGAATATGTAAGTTTCAGGAAGACCAAAAATCACGTCCGATGGGACATCTCTGAACAGGAGTGTTATAGTCTGCTGTCAAGTCTGAAAGTCCCAGCACTCTAAAAGAACATATGTTTTACAGTGAGTGAGACGTCACATGGAATGCGCCATGGAGCTTGCTCACCTTGTCAAAAAGGCGAGTGGGCCGTGTAAAGGATGGGCTTCTACGATACATGTACAGTGAGGTCAGAG
>JADBJO010000534.1:0-27500 GCA_016801955.1 Conus betulinus | reverse complement strand
CATAATTATCTACTAGGCGATTTGGTGTGTCGTAGGAAGCATTTGTTTGGAGTTATTGGCGTGCATTTTTTTTTTCGTCATGGGAGCAAGAGTTGCCCTGTTTGTTTGTTATTCACTGTTTACTGTTCCCTGCCTCATTTAGTTAAGATTTTCATTCAAGAATTCGAATTAACAATGTGACTTATTTCTTCCAGCTCGTCTGGCTGTTGAAGGGTCAATATTTTGTATCGTTTTATGTACCAACCAGAGAGCGTTGTAACTCATTGTTTATGATTGTCAGACATATTTCCACGCATGCGAGAGAGCCCAAAGACAGCCAAGTGAAATCTCACCTTTTCCTTTCCCTGTTCGCCACTCGGGTGTGCTATGAAACGCTGAAACACTTGTCGGGCAAACGAGAGTTTCTCTGAATATGTCCCTCCTCCCCGCCCCCCCCCCCCCCCCCCTTCCCCCTCATCCCCAACCCCCACCCCAAACACACACACACACACACACACACACACACTCACACTCACACACACACACACACACACACACACACACACATACACACACACATCCACAGCGTAAAAACGTCAGGGCTAGAAGACTTATCTGACAAGGGGGGGGGGGGGGGGGGGGGGGAATGGGGGATGGGGCGAGTGGGAGGAGGGGGGAGGGAGGGGGGGGGGGGGGAAGGACGGGGGGTCTTCTTTGAAGACCTGCTGTCAAACTCTCCCAGAATCGTCTTCCTTACCGTTATGAGATCTGTCGGCAGGCCACAAACGGTCGATTTAATCCTTTGTAGTGGGTAAACTGAACCCCAGCATCTACATGAAGCAGTGTCAGGCCCTCAGCTGGCTGATCAACATGGTGCCTGGTTGGTTCGCCGGTTAGCCACTGAGCACCGAGTAAGTTGTCATGTATTCTGCCACTCGGCGTTTACGTCGGCGCCGAAAGAAAGTGGCGCTTTTTTGCTTCTAATCTTAACATTGTGTAATCGTTTTAAATAGTAGTAGTAGTAGTAGTAGTAGTAGTAGTAGTAGTAGGCCTAGTAGTAGTAGTAGTAGAAGCAGCAGCAGCACCAGTAGTAGTAGTAATAGTAGTAGTGGTAGTAGTAGTAGTATTTTCATTTTACGTCTTTTCACAAAATTATGTGATAATAGACGAGAGAGAGAGAGAGAGAGAGAGAGAGAGAGAGAGAGAGAGAGAGAGAGAGAGAGAGAGAGAGTGTTGTGTGTGTGTGTGTGTGTGTGTGTGTGTGTGTGTGTGTGTGTGTGTGCGCGCGCGCGCGCGCGCTTACATGCGTGTGCGTGTATGTGTTTACAAGTGTGGGTGTGTAGCCTACATATAATCACAGTAAGACCACCAATGTCATATTAGCATAAATACCTAACTGGACTATATATTAAACCAAGTGTTAACTTTAAAACCAAGGTCAAGATCAGAAGAAGAAAAAAAAATCAGTTATAGACATGCCTAACAAACATGGTAGGTAGGCACATGTCCTAAGAGACTCACATTCAACTATTGCCGTGTAGCCCAATATAACACGCATCTCAAGTTGTCTTCCACCCAAACGTGCTCCACCTGTCTGTCCCCCATCATTACCACATACCCCACTTCCCTAGCCTTGGAGAAAAAGGAAAACGAAAACACAACGTAAAGAGAAATAAACATGAAAAATTACTAAATCAATGAATGAATAGATAAAGAAGTCAAAAAAGAAAGAAAACGACAAAAGCCCATACTGCAGCAGATGTAATGAACTTTCATTTATTTTCCAGTTACTTGATTTCTTATTTCCTTTCATTTCTTGTAAATCCGTATTGAAACACAAAGCGCCGGTGGGAAATTAAAAAAAAAAAAAAAAAAAAAAACTTCCAAGCGGGGAATCGAACCCCGGCCGTCGCGGTGAGAGCGCGAAAATCCTAACCACTAGACCACTTGGGACGTCCGTTACAATCGAAGAAAATAATACTAATATAATGTATGTATTTGCCTAAAAATATTTCATGTGTACATCATCCGGGAAATTTCAAAATGTCAGCGGCCATGTGAAAGACTCAGAGAACATACATATATCCATCACGTGAACTCAGACATACAGAGCGGATATAAAACACACGAACACAGTGACCAAAAAAATGAAGGTATTGTCTTTTCCAGCAAATATAATTAGTCATTTCGTCGCGGTAGAACTAGTAGGAGCATGATGATCTGATCTACTTGATGAATTAATTTTCATTTCGATCGACCGACGATACCTGACTCAGATATCAAATTGACACTCACCTTGCGAGTGTAACTCAGTTATTCAGAGTAAGAGATGAGAATCTTTGATCCATAAGTGATTCTTTCTTATGACACAGTCACAGTGCCAGAATTTGCCTCTCCTCTCCCCCCCCCCCCCCCCCCCCCCCCCCACCTTTGACTCTACCTAGTGTACCATACTGTGCATACTGGGGTCTCGCTGCGTTTAGAAAATTTTACAACTTAACATAAAAGTAGCAGTGAATATATGCTCAGTTTGGTCAGTGGAGCAGAGCTTCAGGCTTTTTTTTTTTTTTTTTTTTTCTTGTGCTTTGTTTGTCAATGTCCTTGGCGGTAACAACCCCCCTCACTTTCTGATTTTTTTTTCAGTCACCATGGGATGCAGCTTGCATTGCAAGTCTCCCTGGCAGCTGAGCATCAGGGAACAAAAAGGGAAAGCATGAAACAAATGCCCATGATCAATATTTTGGGGTCATTCATGCAGTTGAATCAGTTTTTCGCAACTGCTGTCATGAATTTCCACAGACTGTTCATTTCACCCAGTGAATAGTGTGTTGCAAGACTGTTCATCAAACTATGCTCTCTGGGTGTGGGTGTGGGTGGGTGTGAAAGACAGTATGTCACCGTATGTGTGAGTGCGTGTGTGTGTGTGTGTGTGAGTGTGTGTGTGTATACATGTGTGTGTGTGTCAGTGTTTTACTCTCTGTGGTTGTGTGTGTGTGTGTGTGTGTGTGTGTGTGTGTGTGTGTGTCAGTGAGTAAGCCATTGACAGAGAGAGAGAGTGTGTAAAAAGTGTGTGTGTGTGTGTGTGTGCGCGCGTATGACCATATGTGCATGTTTTTGACAGTGTGTGTGTGTGTGTGTGTGTGTGTGACAGAGGGAGAGAGACAGAGAGAGAGAGAAAGAAAGAATGAATTTGGACATCACTTTTAATGTGAAGAAAGATTTCATATTTATCGTATACTGTGGAAACTGCAATATTTCATTTGCTAAGAAATGCCTTGTTCAGTCTCTGTAGTCCACTTACATTTTATATTTGGGAAGACATTCCTTCCACTGAACTTATGTCAGATAAAGTGTTTATGAAACAGCAAGCTCTTGAAATGATTGAATCAAAATAATTAATGTTCTTTTAGTACTTTACTGTTGATTGTTTCAGTACTTAAAATGTAGACAGTTTCTCTCCAGATTACGAGAAGGAGCTGAAGTCAGTGAACTCTGAGCTGAAGGAGGTGGAAAGTCAGTTGGAAGAATTGCTGACCCGACAGTCTCGGCTTCTGGAACGACAGACAGAGTTGGAGAATGTCTTGAAGAGCCATGCCACTGCCAAGCGACAGGAAGCAGACACCAAATGGCAGAAAACAGGTAGAGGATTATGTCGGATAGCAGAGAATAAGCCGGTCCTGCATTTGCGACAAAATAAAAGCATCATGAATAAATGAAAATGTTAGTACTTTGCAAAAGACATTTATCAGAGTATATCTGGGTATGCATCTGTGTCACTTGACAAAATCGAAAGATAGTTGAAGCAAGTACTTGTGGATCAGTGGTCAGAGATATAACATTTTTATGGCAGTGAAACATGTATGGTGCGTTCAGTGGCATGTACATACACACGCACGCACATACACACACCCACATACATGCATGCATGCAAGCACATATGCATGCATGCGCGCACGCATGCATGCACACACGCGCACACACATACTTGCACACACACGCACACACACACACACACACACACACACACACACACACACACACACTCACACAAACACACACAAACGCGCGCACACACACACACACACACACACACACACACACACTCACGCTCACACACAAAAATGGGCAGATAATCCAGTCAGTGGCAAAAGAAGACAAGTGGCTAAATGGTTGTGGAGTCTGTCATCTAAATTTTGTGGTGGTAATTTGATATTTTACACAGCCAGATAAAACGAAACATGCTGATCAAATCTTACAGACTTCTTTGTTGAATTATGTTTACAGAGGGTAAAATCTTGAGGTGGTGTCGGGGGAGTTATCTGATCAGTTATTGAAGGAATATAAAAGTGTGTGTGTGTGTGTGTGTGCTGGGGGGGGGGGGGGGGGGGGGGTCAAAAGCAGTTCTTCTACAGTAACAGAGGCCATAACTTTTAATTGTGTGTAGGGGATGGCTTAAATTCTCAGGTTGTCTCCCTTCCCTGTAGAGGGATGGGTTAAATGCTCAGGTTAACCTCCCTTTCTCAGATGGGCTTTAGTTTTTGTTTTTTACTTTCTGTGAACTAATTGAGTATAAAAATATGTAATTTTAAGTTATATACTCTGTAATGCTTTACTGGGTGGGACTGCTGTGTTCAGGCTTTCCCTGGTCCGACCAACTGCAGGAGAAGCTGAGGGTCCGTGTTTCATATGAAGGAGTTGCGTCCCATGCAGCTACAGACGATGAACGCTACCATGGCAGGACGTGACTGTCTGCTTATCATGCCCACAGGGGGGGGCAAGAGTCTCTGCTTTCAGCTGCCAGCTCTGTTGTCTAAAGGTGAGCATGTACTCTGCCTCAGTATTTTGAGTGGCAGTGCAACAAAACTGTTTATAAGCTGTAACATCTTAAGGTACACTATAAAAGTACTTTTAGTTAGCATGCCCCATACTTTGTTGTATGAGCAACTAAGCATTGATAGTATTTTGAGGGGTTATTCAGCAAGATTGTTTATTGGCAATAATACTGCAAAACTAGTGGGCAGTCGAAAAAATTTTCATAGATAAGGCTAAAATTCCTGCTGTCACAGAAGCCAAATTTTTGGGTGTTACCTTTGACCAAAAGTTAAATTTTAAAGCCCATATTCAGAAGTTGAAACATCGTGCCTCAAAGCCATGAATATCCTCCGTGTAGTGGGTCATACGGATTGGGGTGCAGACAAACGCACACTTCTCCATCTTTACAGGGCATTAGTTCGATCCAAGTTGGACTACGGCAGCATCATTTACGGCGCTGCTAGAGCCTCATATCTAAAAGTTTTAGACCCAGTTCACCATCAGGGTCTTCGTCTCTGTCTTGGAGCATTCCGTACCACCCCTGTGTACAGCCTGTACGCAGAGGCAGGTGAACCCTCACACTGTCCAACCACAGGCTGAAACTGTCTTTGAATTATTATATCAGACTGCTCTCGGAACCGGAGAACCCTGCCTATGACTGTGTCTTTGACCCTCAGTTCCAAAGCAAATTCGAAAATAACCCTAACTGTATTCGACCGTTTGGTCTTTGTATGCAGCCTCACGCGCGGAATGCAGGTCTAGACCTAGGAGTTGTGTCCGATTTTTCTAAGTTTCCAGATCAACCTCCGTGGACCTTTTTTACACCAGAGATTCGTTTTGATCTTGCAGCTTTTCGCAAAGAATGTACCAGCTCTCTGGCATACAAGGCGTTGTATGCTGACCTCTGTTCAGAATTCCCATCCTATCAGAAAATTTTCACTGACGGTTCCAAGTCTGAAGATGGAGTGGCCTGTGCAGCCTATTGCCCTGGTGCTCCTTCTCAAATACAGTTGGAACATATTCATTCAGATGCTTCTGCTTACTCTGCTGAACTTACAGCTCTGGTTCTGGCACTGAGGATAATCTCACAGTCTACGAAGAGGGACTTTCTGGTTCTGTCGGATTCACTGTCAGCTTTGGAGGCCATAGCTGGCCGCAACCTTCAGCATCCCGAACTTTTACACTTTTTTGAACTTTTTACCAAGTTGAAAGTGGAGGGTTACAACATTATTCTGGCTTGGGTCCCGGTCATGTTGGCATCGGAGGGAACAAAATGGTTGATCGTTTGGCCAAGAATGCCACAAGAGAGAAAAAACTGTCAAACACACCTATCCCCTGCTCAGATCTGAAACCCAAAATTAACGATTATGTCAGAGACCTCTGGCAGGAGGATTGGAATACACAGACGGATAAACAAACTCTTTCAGATCCGTCCAAACCTAAAGGAGTTCCTCTCATCTTCGTCTGGTGGTCGTAAAGAAGAAACAGTTCTGTGCCGGCTGCACACCGGCCATTCGTATTTTACCCATTCCTACCTTTTAAAGAGTGAAGAAGCTCCGTGGTGCATTCCATGTCATGTTCCACTCACAATGAAACATATTCTTTTAGAGTGTTGGGACTTGCACGAAAACCTTGTTCAGAGATGTTCTGCCTGACACGATCTTTGAGTTCTTGAAAGAGATTAACATTTTTCACCGGATCTGAGATTTTACAGTGGAAAGATTTTGAACAAACTTCTGGATGGGTTTTGGATGTATTTTAAAGAATTGTGTGAATGACTGACTTGTGAGTTGATTTTAACGTCGTGACGGCCCTGGTGTGGCCCTTTGCGGTCGGCTGGGCTGTGGGCAACATTGTCTTATCTTATTTCAACGTGTTGGTATTTAATCCTAGGATTGGTTCTTTTCATCTGTTTTTAATGGGTTGGGTAAGGTTTTGCTTTTAATCTTTTTTGAAATGATGTTTTAAGGATTGTTTTTTTTTTGTGTGTGCGTGTGTGAAAAAAAAAAAAAAGAAAAATGAAAATTGTTAGTGTTTCTACTTTAAGGACCATTTTTTGTCCGTGTGTGTGTGTGTGTGTGTGTGTGTGTGTGTGTGTGTGTGTGTGTGTGTGTGTATGTGTGTGTGTTTCATTAAAAAGAATCTGTCATGAAAATATCAACTCAAAGATTTGTTTTTATTGCAACAAAAAGTGATTAGAAGTCGGTATATTATCTCAGTGTTGTTTAAATGCACATTGTTATATTTTTGCTAGAACTTGGCAGCATATTGACATGTTAGCTATTATGACTGAAGTTAGACTTGTTCTGATGCATATTTGCTGAAGCTTGGCAGCATACTGACATATAAAGCAGTAATGTCTGAAGTTATACTGTTCTGCTACGTTGAGGAGCTACACAGATTTGCAGGTATGAATATTCTGCAAATGCAGTCAGAATCGATCAATAGATTCAGTCACTGGGTACTGTGCAGGCATCACTGTGGTGGTATCGCCCTTAGTGTCGCTGATGGAAGACCAGGTCATGGCCCTGGAACAGTTTGGCATCGAGGCCGTCATGCTGAACGCCGACGCCAGCAAGGCCACGGTGAAGGACACTCAGGATGCCATGACGGATCCCAAGGCCACACTGCGGCTCATCTACGTCACGCCGGAGAAGCTGGCAAAATCGAAGCGGTTCATGAACCGGCTGGAGAAGATGTATGAAGTGGGGCGCTTCGCTCGACTGGTGATCGACGAGGTGCATTGCTGCTCTCAGTGGGGCCATGACTTCCGGCCAGGTCAGTGGAACGAGGCTTGCGATTACAAGCAGTGTCTGCAGCATGGTGGTGTTTGTGCTGGAAGCTTGAGGGTGGTATAGTGGTAGAGTGCAAAGCAAGAGACCCTTGCTCCTTAGTTTGAGGCATGCACAGCAGGAGTGAGGAAAGTTTCCTGGGTTGCAATACCCTTCTTTTTTTTTTATATGGTCCATCGTTTCAAGTTAGTTCTCAGTAAACTTGGTCATCATGCTAGTCTGCTACCTGTTCTAGCGCAATGTATAGCTGCAAAACCAACGAGTCCTGTTTGTGGCTTGCATCAAGAACATGTGAGTGATAGTTGGGTAACTTGCTTCCCGTCTCCTTCTACCTAGTGGATTACCAGGCTGGTTTTCAACATCATAGTATCATTGCTTTGGGGAATTTCTGTTCTAGAAGTTCCTTGTGTTCTTTTGCCCTTTGCATTTCTGCCTTTTTTCCTCTCTCTGTCTGCTATTTTAAAAAGTCTTTGTTTCTGTTTTTTTTAATTCTTCACATGCCGCTGTTCTCAGGCAGTCAAGCTGTGTGTTTTACACACTGTGGTGGACATTAGCTCTTGTTCTGCAGTATTGTTTGCCATTTGGTCTTCTTCCAATAATTTTTGTTGTAATATTGTTCTTTGCCTAATCTGGAAGTGATGAATTTAAGGAGACTGGTTGGCACTTGCAACATTTCCAAGATTAATCTGCATTAGGGGTTTAGTGGTCAGTGATCTAACTGACTTTATATTCTGTGTTATCAGGTTTGACTTATGTTTTGTGACTTGTGCCACTTGAGAAAGGAAAACAGAGGTTCACAGATCCATCAAATTGATAGTGTTTATGTCATTTTCTTATATGAAATTAGCAAGCATTGTATTAGTTCTTTCTATCTTCAAAATGGGTGTCATCCAAGACATTGAAGCATCACAACAACATCGCTGAATTCTGTAATACAAGAATACTTCAAGAACAGCTAGCATCACAGATGCACAGGACTTTCACTTTCATAACAAGCAGTGTGCTACATATCTTTTAGAGTGGTGGTAAAAGATTTTTTTAATTAATTCTTATTAACTGCACTGATTAACATGGACAAACAAACTACAAAACAAAACACAATGCCTTTCAACTTCTTAGATCTTCTTCAGGCAAGATAAGCAACATCTGGGACAATGAAAACGAAAAACAGGCAATCACTTATCTTCTCTCTTTTCATTTTCACAAAATGGGCATTTATGAGTGTTGTTAGAGGGGTGATATGCCTGTGAAAATTTGTACAGCCCGCAAGTGGCATGTGTGACTGTGGGTGGTGTGTTTCAGACTACAAATTTCTTGGCATCATGAAGCGTCAGTTCCCCAAGGTGCCCCTGCTGGGTCTTACAGCCACAGCCACCCTGAAGGTGCTGGAGGACGTCAAGACCATCCTCAACGTCCCTGACTGTCTGCTGCTTCGCTCCTCCTTCAACCGACCCAACCTCTACTATCAGGTGAATGGTCAGCAGATGTAGAGAGGAAAAGGCCAACAAAAGAATTTGACATGAACTCATTTGTATGGATTGGTGTAGGTATGGATTGGTATGGGTATGGATTGGGAGAGGAAATCTAAACTCAGATCACCATGAGAGCAGAGTATGAAGGGCCACAGAATGTGGGGCACTTTTTCCTCATTTATTGTAATTATAACGATGATGTGTTTCTATTTAGGCTAAGAGTACATGATAAGACAGTGTTCCAGTATCAAGTGGACTTAAGTGACACATTTGCACAATTGGTGAAGAAGAAGTTTGAGTAATGCTGTCAGGGTTTGCAGTAATCACTAATTACTAGTCTTTTCTAGTGCAGATTATGAAATACTGAGAAAAATGTCAGCCTCCAGTATTGTGTACCTGTTTCAATTTTATGTGAGCAGATTTTTTATGAGACTGGTGGTAGGAAAGTGGGCCTTTCTGCTCATGCTCTTCGTGTTGACCACTTTATAAGACCCATTTGCTGGGGCAACATTGTTTAACTGAATTGAAAAATTATTTTTACAATCTCTGGATAAATCTTTCAACATATGAAGCTAAATAATGTGGTCCATTTTGTTTTTTTCATAGTTGCATATCACACATGTACTATCATCATGTAGAAGTCAGGATGGCTTAATCTCTGGTTGATTCAATTATTCTGATGAGTTTCAGTCCCATTACACCCATCTCATACTCTGTGACACTATTCACTTCACCACATGGCTCGTTGCAGTACTTGTCTATCTCTTGCCCTCTTCTTGTGCTCCAGTTATGTATGCTGTCAGCTGTCCTTTTTAAAAAAAAAAAAAAACAGGCACGCAGTGCAAGAATATGTCAGTTCACCAAATATGAAGAAGACATGTACAAATGCACTTTTGAGCATAGCCAGGCTGTTTATTTGGTTTGCAGTTTAATTTGTGTTCATGTTTATTGTAAACACTTAGGGCATTCAGTTGATCAGATGGATAAATGTTCTTAATCATCATCATCACCATTATAACCATCATCATTATTGCCATCATTATTATCATCATCATCATCATTATGATTTTTATTTTCATGATTATTATCATTGTTATTATCATCATCATGGTGTTTAATGCACGGTATTTGCAGTATATTTCAGGCTGATCGTTTTCACTTTGTTATGATTGGAAATGGTTCAATTCGCCAACTTTGCAGTATATATTTTAGGCAAGTCATTGTCTCTCTATCTTGCATGGTAAGTGTTTGATTCATCAAATTTAAAGTGTATGTTTCTTGCGCATCATCTTCCACTCAACCTTAACATGCAAAATTGGCCCTGATTCACAGAGTGTGCAGCATGTATTTCAGGTGTGTCATTTCTTTCTTTATCATGTGATATGATATATATGAGGTATTGACTGACCAGGTGCGCCCCAAACCCTCGTCTCAGGAGGAGGTAAATCTTAGACATGAGTCACCTCATCACCTCCCAATTCCCACAACAGTCAGGTAGGTGATCATATTCTTGGCTACCTGTTTTCCATGTTTTGCTTGTATCACCTCTGGCAGCAGGAAGGGAGAGGGATCAGGTGGGGGAGGAGGGAGGGGAGAGGTGTTATGTGACATGTTACTGAAAAAAAACCTGCAGTATGGTATATAATTCTTTTCAAGCTCTGTGTGTGCATGCAAGGGTGCATGCATGCGTGCGTGTGTGCATGAGCCTACAACGTAAGTGTGTGCAGTATGTAAACTTTTTCCAACCTGTGTATGAGTGTGTCTGAGAAAAAGGAGCATGAGAGAGAGTTGACAATCTCACAGGTATGTATGTGTTTGCTGCAATTAGGTGAAGTGGATGTGTCAGCATATATTTGACTTCCAGGCGTGTGTATAATACATTTACATATCTATGTATTTTGTTTCCTTAATCATAGACTAAAGATTTGTCAGAACAACTTTATGAATGCATTTTGGGAACAGTTGCATTCTCATTGGGATAAACTCAATTGAAACAGAAATACATCATTTAAATGTGTTTCTGGTGGTGGTAAGACATTTGGATAAACACAAATGAAACAGCAATACATCATTTATATATGTTTTCTGGTGATAAGACATTGAGATAAACTCAAATGAAACAGAAATACATCATTTATGTATGTGTTTTCTGGTGATAAGACATTTGGATAAACTCAAATGAAACAGAAATACATCATTTTATATATTTTCTGGTGATAAGACATTTGGATAAACTCAAATGAAACAGAAATACATCATTTATATATGTTTTCTGGTGATAAGACATTTGGATAAACTCAAATGAAACAAAACTGCATCATTTATATATGTTTTCTGGTGATAAGAGTCTAGAAAATCAACATGGCCAGTGAACATAGGAAATGGAATGTTTGAAGGCTACACACTCTCCCTAACCCTTCTTTTCTACATACTTCCTCAACACTGCCCCCCCCCCCCCCCTCCCCAATCCCCTACCAGCCTTCCATCCAGGCTGTCTGCTGTCAGGGGATGTAGAGTGATGGTTATAGTATTGAAAAAGTTTATGATTTTTTTTTTTTTTTTTTTTTTTTGGCTGGTAGTGTATGTTCCAACCGCATGTTGCAGGAATCGTGTACTGTTTCTCCCAGAGGGAGGCGGAGGACGTGGCCGTAGGCCTGCAGAAACATGGCATCCAGTCGCTTGTTTACCATGCCAACGTGCCCCGCCAAACAGCGCAGCCGTGTCCATCAGCTGTGGTCCACTGACCAGATCAAGGTGAGAAGAAGAGGGGGTGGTAGTACTGACAGGCCAAGTTTCCCTCAGATTTTTTTTATCATGCAGGTTTCTTTTGGGGTGTTAAGGGTCAGGGTTCTTCACAGATCTGGGGTTTAAAAAAAACAAAAAACAATAATGTGCTATTGCAACAATAACACACAAAAAAGGTGAACAGAAGCATGATGAACAATTTTATGCATCATGGGTATCCAGGAACAGCTGTATTCTCCATCTGGTCCGTGTAACGAAGCAGAAATGAATCTTGCACATTTTATTTCTGACAAATGGAAGTAGAATACTTTTCTCATGTCTCTAAAATAAATTCTGAAAAAGGGGGGAAAAAGCGTAAAAGATACATGCGTTTATCATAGAATATTTCTGCTGTCCATTACCCAAGGTTCTGGGAAAAAGAACATTAATTCTGCTGTTTAAGTTCCTGCATCATGTAAACATATTCAGTGGCAGATTTTCACATACCACATGTTTTGCTACCTACCAAAATGAGAACTTTCTTCATTCTGCCATGTTGTTTGGGTAAAGAGCAACCTCTGACCTTTCTAAACACACACACACACACACAGACACACACACACAGACACACACACACACACACACACACACACACACACACACACACACACACACACACACACTCATACATACATACACGTTGTTGACAGTGTATGGGCGAAAACTGTGGAGAGCCAAAAGTTCAAGGGAATGGTTTGTTAGTTTTCCTTGGTTATATGCTTTGTTTATGCATGAAAAAAAAATCTGCGTCATACTTAAGTTATTATATTGCATGTCACAATTTGTTGATGGGATGTGGAAGTTTAAACTTCGGCATTAGCCATTGAGTTAAAAAGCGCCTCCGTGTATGTGTGTGTGTGTGTGTGTTTGTATGTGTGTGTGTGTCTGTCTGTGTGTGTGTTTTGTGTGAGTCTGATTATGTGTTTTTATGTGTGTGTGTGTGTGTGTGTGTGTGTGTGGTGTGTATGTGTGTGTTTATGTGTATGTATGTGTGCACGCATGTGTGTGTGCATGTGTGTGTGCGTGTGTGTGTGTGTGTGTGTGTGTGTGTGTGAGTGTGTGCATACATGCATGTTTGTGTGTGTTGTGTGTGAGTGTGTGTGTGTGTTTATGTGTGAGTATGAGAGTGTGTGTGTGTGTTGTGTGTTGGCAGGTTGTTGTGGCCACAGTGGCCTTTGGCATGGGCATTGACAAGCCAGACGTGCGCTTTGTGCTCCACCACTCTCTAAGCAAATCCATGGAGAACCTCTACCAGGAGAGCGGCAGGGCCGGTGAGGCATCTGTACATTTTTTTTTTTTTTTTATTATTATTATTATTTTGTCATCTTAATCAAAGGACAGGTCAGTTTTCAGAATAGAATGTGGTGCTCAAGGTTCTTGCATCCACAAGACTCGGGACTTTTTTTCTTATCCATGGCAGCAACATTGCTGGGAAGATTAGCTCAGATTGCATCTCCACAGTGCCTGGCACGAGGAAATCCATCATCTCCGGGTCTTGGAGGAGGAGGTCCTGGCAATCAGGCTACAGGCATGCTATTGTAAATTCTGCCGAGTTGAACTGTACAGTCACTGCCTTTCAAAGCCTCATGTTGGTGAATGGAAAGTTGTTGGACTGAATCACAGTGGGCCTTCTTCATTTCTGCCTCCTCTTGCAGCATGAAGTCCAGTCAGAATGACGCTTGCTGGTGACGGGGATCAGTTTGACAGTGAGTTTGAGGACGCAGGCACTGGAATTGCTGATATGCTTGCAAGAAAAAATCCAGAGTTTGATAACGAGAGAGTGTTCGGATTATGAAGATGAAGTGAGTTTTTTTCTTTGTAAAAATAGTACAATGATTATCTACACCACAAAAAGCATAATGAAATGAATGTTGTGATGAGAAACTGTGATCAGTGTCAGAAGCAGTATCCTTTTTTGTAGTTATGGTGATACTGGCAGATAGCGGCTTCCTCTTTCCATCAGAAGATGCAATCACTGAAATTTTGAATAATTCTGAATGTGTCAGAAACGTCATGCACTTCTGTTTCATTCAGATTTTACTGACATGCAATTTATCTTGAGATAAAAGGTCTTCAATTTAGTCAAGAAAATTTGGAAAGCAAAAAGAAGTGGTGAGAGTGTTGGTAAAGGGGGCAGGAGGGGGGTGGTGGTTGTTTAATTGTTTTTTGCAGGGTTTTTTTTTTTTTTTAAAATACGGCAATCGTGGATTTACAAATACTTCAATATAGCAAGTTCTGACACCCGTAAGTCTGCAAAAGATGTAAGAGGACACAGTTTAATGCACACGTGTGTGTGTGCGCCTGTGTATGTGTGTGTGTGTGTGTGTGTGTGTGTGTGTGTGTGTGTGTTCCTGTAGGTCGGGATGGGAAACGATCACACTGCATCCTGTATTATCGCTTTGCGGATGTGGCACGTCAGAGCACCATGGTGTTCACTGAGCGGACGGGTCTGGACAATCTGTATGGCATTGTGGCCTACTGCATTGATGTGTCTGGGTAAGGCTTTATGTGTGGGAGAGTGTCTTTGTTCTTCTTTTGCATTTTTTCTTCAACGTTTTGATTTCTATGAGTATGGGTGTGTGTGTGTGTGTGTGTGTGTGTGTGTCTCTCCATCTACCCAGATTTTGAATCGAGTTTTCCTTCTATAGGTTGCAGTCAACCAAAATTGATGAGCACAGTCTTGCCTACCCAGTTTGTACCGGTTAACGAGACAGAGGTAATTTCAGGTGTTCCTATGAGCTCTGGACTGAAGGAGAGGCCAAATGCATGTAGTTCCTGCCTGACAACCTGACAATGGCCCCATATCCACATCTAGAGAGGGAGGTTGTTGGAAATGTGTAACATCTGTGAAGAAAAGCCGGACGTACAGCCCAGACGTCACCTGTCCTGATATGATGAAATACCCATTGTAGAATGCCAAAATTTGAGCATTCTTTCCACACCACCAACTGCTGCAGAAAGATGATCGCAGGGAATCACAGCTGCCTGGTTTTTGTGCTTGTGTCTTACAACCTTCTGTATCATTACTTGCAAGTCAAACGGTCTCGGAATAAATCAGTCCAAATCAACCTTTCACCGTGTTAAGAATTTGATGCCAGCCTGTCCAGTTCTCATCTCTTAGTTGATGTTCAAGCGAGACGTAACCGTAGGTCTGTTAGCAGTTTTCAATCCTATTTCATAGAAACCAATGTCAGATGGAGAGAGGAAACTTCATATTACAATGCTTACGTTGACATGAAATGTTCTGAAACTGCCAGCACCAAACAGGAAATTACGGCCATGAGATAGCTACCATCAGCTGAACAGGCAGAAAACAGGTCATCATTTTCTGCCTGCAGACATTATAAGCACTTTAACTACCACTTTTGTATGCATGCTGAAACCATGTGCCGGCCATTCCGTGCTGTTGTGAACATGCATATCACACCATGAAAGCATAATGTAAAATCGGGGGGGGGGGGGGGGGGGCTCTGTAGGGACTGATGCCCACTACTGTACAAGAGCAGTTGTGCAGACTTCAGAAACTTTAAATAGGATCGCCCACTTTATCCTAAATGCCAGTTTGCTGGTATGGCAGCATTAGAAGGAGGAGAAGAAGAACTTGAGAAATTGTGTCAGCTACTGGTAACTATTTAGGTGGAAGAAGTCCAGGTGGCCGTTTTTTCATGGTGGTGTGTGTGTGTGTGTGTGTATCCACATCAGTCGTCTGTTTTCCTGGACTATCTGTGTCCAGCTTGCTTAAGCCCAGTGGATTATATGCCTGCCTTAAACAATTGAAGCCTCAGATCTCTTGCTGAGCAGGAATTTTTTTTCTCCATCTCTCTGTTTGGCTTGAATGATGCTCTGTCTAATAGGTTGTTTGGATGAGTAATGAATCAATATGCAGGAAGCACCTGGTATGTATAAAGAACATGCATCTCCAAGGGTATCATCCATGATCAAATAAAATGGGCTGTCAAAATCCCACTTACAAAGAAGAAGAAAAAAAACACAACAAGCAAACAGAAAAAAAGAAACAAGAAAAACATGCATTGCATCACATTAAGGTGATGTGCTGGCCGTGCACCAGGCACATTCAGGAACAGCCAGCTCACAGAATTCATTGCGCAGGGGACAGAGTTAGGAGATGACATAAAGGCAGCCGGGAGAAGAGATTGGAGGACAAGAGCAGAGAAGGGACAGGCTCATAAGGAATCGACTCTCAAGGGCTTCAGAGAACTGTAACAGATGGAGGGATATCAGGATGTCATCATTAGTGCCTCAGTTAGCTGATGGGCAGAGCAAAGTAGAGCTGTCTCTGAAGAGAGCAGCCCTTGTTTCACGCACAAAAATTTGAAATGAAGTCATTTCATATGGCACAGGAATTTTCCAATAAAATTCTCAATTTGCTTATCTGTTTTAACGATTGCCTGTATCCCTCTTACGTGGGCTGCCATTGCTGACTAAGCTGCAAACATGGTAACTTGATAAACCAAAAAGAGAGATAATTGCAGTCATACGACACTAGTTTGACGTGCTCTGTGTACAGAATTTCTCTCTCACATGGTCATTTTGATATTTTGATGCAGGCAGTCGCGAGCAACAGAACATGATATTGTGTTGTACGCTTTAAGCATGATCCTTGGAATGGTCACAAGCACAAATTAGTTTACTTTTTTTCCCCATATACTATTTGGCAGTTTCGCAATCGTTTGGATAGGCAAATTTGTGAAAAGGCAATTTTCTGAGGTGTTTCTAAACACTTACTTTTCCCAGAACAGGTACTCTTTCTCCTACCCCATTTACTGAGGAAGATTCAAAACTGGTTTGATTTAACCGCACACAGATATATGTTAACCAAGGGAAATGATCCCAGGCAATTGAGGGAGTATTAAGGGATACTGATTTAACTCCCTTACATTTTTGTCTGCATTCTTAGTTGGCAAAGGGGATTTCAGTGCCAAATGAGATAATAACTCTTATTCAGACAGGAAAGTGTGTGAAAAAATGTAGACCAGTTCAGCAGAACACAGTTAGTCCAGTGGAACACATTCTCTGGGAACAGAAGTGCCTGAATGTAGACAGGAGGTGTGAATGGTCTTTTGCAGGTGTCGAAGGTCACGCATTGCTCGTCACTTTGGAGAGGTGTGGGATTCCACACACTGTGCGGGCATGTGTGACCACTGTGATACCAACAGAGCTAGTAAGTGTGTGTGTATGTGTGTGTGTGTGTGTGTGTGTGTGTATTTACATGCATATAACATGGGAGTGTGTGTGTGTGTGTGCATGTGCGTGCAAGTGAGTGTGTGTGTGTGTGTGCACGCGCACGAAATACATACAGAGATTACGCATTGGACGTGTGTGACTGTTTAAAAGCTAAGTGTGTATGTTCATGTTCATTTCTGTGCATCATCTTTTGTTTGAATGCCCAGTGTTGACATCGCTCTATCAGGAGAAAGGTATTGAGATGAATAACTCTGATAATGTCAGTACTGTCTTATATGGTTCATATGTTGCTGAAAATGCCATGGTTATTTCGCAGTCACAGTTTGCAAAATTTTTATAAAGATCAACAATTTTGTGTACCACTAGAGTATTTCACTCATGTAAATATGCATATATCAGATGTGGATTTGAAAGTTCATGGATGATAAGTTGAGTGTGGAGGGTTTTCTTTTTTTTTTTTTTTTTTTTTTTTTTTTTTTTTTTTTTTTTGCTTTTTTGCTTGTTTTTTTAAGATAAGTGTCTAATATCATCTGGCGATGAAAAGACCTTAAATAAACCCCTGAACTCAACTGAACTGTGTATGTTCATGTGTGGTGTGTGTGTACGAGGTGGGGGGGAGTAGGTACGGTAGGAGCTTAAAGGGAGTGAGGGATCAAAGAGAGTGCGTGTGTGTATGTCTATGTATTTTTCAGTATTCTGTTCGAGTGTGCATGTCTTAATAGTCAGTATGTATATGTAAGTAAGATGTACATGTCTTAACTGTCAATATGTGAGTAAGGTGTGCTTAAGTAAAAAGTAGCAAAGAGAGATTTTAAAGCATCAATCTGTTCCAGAACTGTGGTTTAAGCATACACCACAAACAGCAACAACAATTACAGAGGACTGTTCTTTTCATTTGATTTAGCACACACACACTTGCATGTTAAAGTACATCCACTTCTAGAATTTTATAGAAAATTGGATGACATTTGGGCTTGCAGGCTGGTGGGACTTTCTGGTTTTGTTTGTTTCTTTGTTTTCTCTTTCTCACTGTCCTCTAAAAAATGACCCCTAGTTCATTAGTTCACCTTGTGCTCTTGAAAGAAGGATTGGTGTGGTACATGCTACATAAAGGAAAATTGGTAGTAAAATGCTGAATGGATTAAATGTGTCTTTGCTTTGTGACAGTTTTTTGCTATCTGTTTGCTTTGTTCAAAATAAAGTAACATTTTTTTTTTAACGTATGTCTGCTCTCAAAGGTTGTGCCAGTTACTTTTTTTCCCATTGTTTTTCCCAAAGTCTGATGTTTCTGCATGAAGAACGCACTTCCTTACAGTCTTCATTATCTTGCATGGTGAACTGTGAAGTATAGAGAAAACTCAAAACAGATTTTATCGATCGAGTTAGTGACAAAGGTTGGATGGCAAAAAGAATGAAAGAAAAAAGTAATGCATGGTTATTTTCGATTTTCATTTTCATTTTCCCACAGAACCCTGTGCCAAACGGGACGTCACCCGCCTGTGCCAGGACGTGATCAAGATCCTGGACAGAGCGGTGGCCAGCAGCCAGCGAGTGACGGGCCCTAAAGTCCTGGATGCCTGGTACGGCAAGGGCACGCCCGCCCTCAGGGTCAAAGAGGTGAAGGCGCCGGGCATCGCCCGGGAGAAGGCGGAGCGCATCCTGGCCCACATGCTGCTGGAGGGCTACCTCAGGGAGGACTTCCACTTCACAGCCTACTCCACCATCTGCTACCTGCTGCCGGGGTCAGTCCTTGGGATGGGACCCTGAATCACTGGCTTTTAGGGGGAAGCGTTAGGGAGGCTGGAAAATGAGAAATGTCAGGAGGGAATTAGAGAAGAACGGAGAGGGGAAAGGTAGGAGGCAGGGGGAGTAGGTAGGGTAGGAGCATAAAGGGAGTGGAGGGATGAAGGAGGCAGAGAGGATTCAGGAAGTGAGGAGATGGTTCGCGGCAGAGAGAAGGGAGTAGGAGGAATATTTCTGGAAAAGAATAAATTCTACTGTAGAGGAAGACATGATGATTTTCTAGAAAGGCTTTTATTTTCTTTAATTTTGTATGAGTATGTGTGTGTGCTTTTGTGTGTGTGTGTGTGTGTGTGTAAATCAAGATAGAAGCATCATGCAGGAAAGGGAGGCAACTCCCACATGCTTAATTAAATCATGTCTAACACAGTTAAAATGTGACCATGACGAAGAAAAAAATATTCCTTTAAAGTTAAAATGTGTGCAGAGAATAAGAGAGACTCTCTTTTTTTTTTAATCAAACTTTTTTAAATTTCTGCATAAGCAGTTTGATACTAGCATACATTTGTTCATGCAGAAACATGGATTGTAGTGAAAAAAGAAATCTGGCAGTTTAGGAAAAAACTTTTTGCAGATTTTTTTTTAATCATAGAACAGATAAACATTGAAAGATAAAATTGTGAAAACAGCACAAATTGGAAAAAACAAACAAACAAACAAATATATATATATATATATATATATATATATATATATATATATATATATATATATATGAATTCTAAACAAAGCTCGCTTTTATGTCTCAGATTATAGAAATAGGGGGGGTGATAAACCTTCATATCTGCAGTGGTAGATGATTCTGCCTGACTGACAGTATGTGCTTGAGTGGGTGAATGGGGAATAAATAAATGCTTCTCAAAATGAACCTTCAACAAGCTTATAGTCTCCAAAGCGGGAGACCATCTCCATGGGGAGAAAGGTGCACGTAGGGTGGCACCTTTAGTTAGTTTTTTGAAAACTCAACAAACATACTATGGTATTGCACACCAGCCTTTTTCTGGTATAGCATTCTTCTTAAAACTGAAAAGGCAGAGAAGTCAAATTACCACTTTCCGCGGTCACTGAGGAGAAACAATCAGGTTTCGAAATACCGGTATCTGACCAGGAGTTATATGTTAGGGAGCTTTCTCCCCATTGGAGATGGTCTCCCGCTTTGGAGACAATAAGCTTGCTGAAGGTTCATTTTGAGAAGCATTTATTTATTCCCCATTCACCCACTCAAGCACATACTGTCAGTTAGGCAGAATCATCTACCACTGCAGATATGAAGGCTTATCACCCCCCTATTTCTACAATCTGAGACATAAGAGCAAGCTTTGTTTAGAATTCAATATTTCTCACACACACACACTCATGCACACACTCATGCACACAAACACATATGTATAAATGGAAAAGAAAATAAGATGGGGAGGGTGAAGGAAGGAGAGAGAGGAGTTGAGTTCATCTTCCTCTTCAATACAAGAACAAAAACAATGCTACCCACACAAAATCAAGGTTAATGACAAGCTCAGCATGGTTGCTCTCTACGTAGGGTGTAACTTCCAAGGGATAAAAGTCAAGGACCTTGATATGTTTCCGTGTCTTTTGAACAAGGCAATTCTAGGTTCCTAGACCCACATAACTTGCTGTGAGCTGATATACAAGGCAAAGCTAGGCTGCTAGATCTTTGTCACAGACCTGTGCACTGTACGATTTTTGCATATAATCTGACGAAATTCAGTACAGCCATACGATTGTACCTTTGAAAACTGAATTGTACGAAATGTTGATGACTGTGCTCACGAAAATGCGCTAAGCACGTAATTCGGCCGAGTCAAAAGTCTGGTCCAACTTTCAAAAGTTCCCATGACGTATGCGCACTTCCTTCCTCTATGAATGCATATCAACTTGGCTTCTCATTCAGCTTCAACTTGTGCCCATGAAGCAGACAATGAAAATTCAGATTCACTGGTGGAAGCTGCGATCAAAAATAAAAAGAAATATGAACAGAAGTAAAAACCAGCGTATCATACAATTTTCAAGTTCATTACTGCGTCAAAGAAGGGTGGTACGTTCGCACACGGCACCACGTGTAACTGTGAAATCTCGATTACTCACAATGGTCATTTTGACATTCAGCGGCACATAGACAGCAAAAGTCACAAGGGAAACAGTGATTCCGGAAAACGGTAGGCTATGAACATTCAAAGTTCTTTCGTGAAGTCGAGTTCTGCTGGCATTTCTGATGAGAGACTGGAACATCAAGCTACTTGTGCAGAGGGACAAAAAAAACTCCAAAATCCCCCAAAGAAGCACTGTCCACTGAAACTCTTGAAAGTCTTCTCATCCTGAAGAATGATGACTGTTCTTCAAATAGATTGCAGTTTGACAGCCTCTCAGCTGACAATTTGAAAGAGCTGAAATCACCAAGATCTAAAATAAGATTCACATCATAATTCTTATGCTCTTGAGAAAGACTGCTTAGTTTATCAACAGACAGTGAAAAAGTGCCCATATTAGTATATGAAAGAAATAGATTACATCAGATTTTTTTTCCAGTTATGTCCTTCAGTATAGTAAAAAGTGGAGAGACAGATAATTAAAGTGTTATAAAAAAATTTGTGTCAGTTAATGTTCTTATTTTCTGAACAAAGGCTTTTGCCCATCAGAGGACACTGGCAATAAACGTGGATTACTTTGAAAATCATTGATTGTTATTAAGTCACTTTAATGCCTTTCATGAATATGCGTCTTTTATAATAATAGATTTTCAGTGTTTGCAACATCTTGAATGCATTCTGTATTGTTTCCTATGCAGCTCTTTGCGCTGCAAAAGCTTACATATTTTACACACAATTGTACACGCTTTTGACCCAAATCCTACACATAGAATTTCTAAGGGGTAACCAGATCTTTGTCATATCCAGAACAGATGAACAAGGTAATGCTGAGCTGCTAGTACCCATGAACAGATGAACAAGGCAATATTAGGCTGCTAGATCTTTGTCATACCCATAAACAGATGAACAAGGTAATGCTAGGCAGCTATACTCATGAACAGATGAACAAGGTAATGCTAGGCTGCTAGTACCCATAAACAGATGAAAAAGTAATGCTAGGCTGTTAGTACCCATAAACAGATGAACAAGGTAATGCTAGGCAGCTATACTCATGAACAGATGAACAAGGTAATGCTAGGCTGCTAGTACCCATAAACAGATGAACAAGGTAATGCTAGGCAGCTATACTCATGAACAGATGAACAAGGTAATGCTAGGCTGCTAGTACCCATAAACAGATGAACAAGGTAATGCTAGGCTGTTATACTCATGAACAGATGAACAAGGTAATGCTAGGCTGTTATACTCATGAACAGATGAACAAGGTAATGCTAGGCTGCTAGTACCCATAAACAGATGAACACAAGGTAATGCTAGGCTGTTAGTACCCATAAACAGATGAACAAAGTAATGCTAGGCTGTTAGTACCCATAAACAGATGAACAAGGTAATGCTAGGCTACTATACTCATGAACAGATGAACAAGGTAATGCTAGGCTGCTAGTACCCATAAACAGATGAACAAGGTAATGCTAGGCTGTTAGTACCCATAAACAGATGAACAAAGTAATGCTAGGCTGTTAGTACCCATGAATAGATGAACAAGGGACTGTTATATCTACGAACAGATGAACAAGGTAATGCCAAGTTGCTAGTACCCATGAACTGATGAACAAGGTAGTGCTAAGCTGCTAGATCTTTGTCATACCCATGAACTGATGAACAAGGTGATGCTAAGTTGCTAGTACCCATGAACAGATGAGGAAGGCTATGCTACATTGCTTTGTTGTATCTATGAACTTATGAACAAGGCAGTGCAAGGTTGCTTGTAATCATGAACTTAAGAACAAGGCAATGATAAGTTGCTGGTACCCACGAACAGATGAATAAGGCCAAACTACCTTTGTTGCATCTATGAATTTATACTTGGTACTACTTTATGTCGTCGGTGTTTGAGACCCGTGCTTACAGGTCAGTTCACTGAACAAGATAGCTTGCTACACCTTTGTTTTAGTTTTGATACAATGAACAAAGCAATGCCAGTTTGCTAGACTTCTGTTTTACCTTTGAACTAAGCAAAATAGTGCAAAGTTCTAGGCCCTCTGCCTTACCTTTTAACTGTTGAACAGGGCAGTGTGGATTTGCTAGACCTCTGTCTTGCCTATGAACTGATAAATTAAGCCTTGCTATGTCACCATGTCCCATCAACACAGGCAGCCAGTGTTTTTGCTACAGGGATTGTGCCTTATGATTCAGCTATAAAATGGCTGTCATGCACTGAAAGTGGTCATTGATCTAATGATAACTCTGGTATCACACCTTTACCATTTTTCAGTTCACAGTTAATCATGAAGATGGATACATGCTCTAGATTGTTCCTTGCAGAAGGGGTTTGCAGCAGCTTGACTTTGGAGAATAATGCAAACACAACAAAATTCCACTTTTTTTTTTAGCTTATAAGATTTTTTTTTTTTTTTTTTCAGTTAATATTTGTCCATGATTTTGTATGTTTGTGTCTCTGAACTGCCATTTTTTTTGTTCTTGCTGCCCTTTCATGGACACTGATACATGCTCTGCGTTTTGCAGGGGCCAGAGCGAAAGCCTTGCTGAAAGGGTCAGCTACAGTGGCCATGGAGTTTGAGTCAAAGTCTTCATCAGTATCTGTTACTCCAGCTGTGAATGGGTCAGCCTCCAACACCAAGGCCCGGGCCCCTACAGGTGGTGGAGGAGATGGCAGGACCAAGGTAAAACCTGTCATCATTAATGAACACCACTCCCATTTCTCCTCCATGGTGGGTGGTCAGCCAGTCAGTGACAGCCTGCAGGGAACAGGGGACTCAGGGTCCGAACCCTCGACCAGTGGTCACGGAGGCAGCAGCAGCAGAGCACCTCACAGCACACAGAAAGTCTCCATAGGGAAGAAACGCAAACCTGTGATCAGTGATGATGATGACGATGACATCAACAATGGGGGCGAGGCCAGGCAGGAAACCAAGAGGAGGAAAGCTGAACTCCAGAGAGACCTTGAGGGCTTGGTGTTTGGTGACAGTGATTCTGATTTTGATGTTCCTCAGGGAAAAAGTGGCAGTGGAAAGATGCCGAGTGGAAGTGTTCGGAAGAAGAAGAGGGCTGGAGAGCTTGGAGGTGATCTCCACAGAACCTCCATGGATGACGGTAGTGACAGTGACGTTGTGAACAGAGCAGGCCTCTCGGGTGCCATTGTTCTGTCAGACAGCGACGATTGAACTTAGTACACAATTTTAGAACTTTGTAGAAAGTGATGGTCTCAATCACAGCAGTGTCAAAGGAATTGTGCGACTGTGGTGGCTTGAATAATGCTGGTGCGACATATACGATGCTGTTATGAGCTGATCTGGTCAGAGGAATGTGTGCATGTGTGTGAGTACATGCATTTACATGCGCGTGCACACACACACACACACACACACACACACACACACACACACACACACACACACACACACACACACACACACAACACACACACACACACCACACACACCACACACACACACACACACACACACACACACACAACACACACACACACGCACACACACACAACACACACACACACACACACACACACACACACACACACACACACACACACACACACACACACATGCATGTGCATAAACACACACACGCACACATATGCACGCATGTGCATACACACTCACATGCAGACGCACAAATTTACAAACTTGTGCATCCATGCTTAGGCATCGACATATTCGTAAACGCATAACTTCTGCGGACATGCACCACACACACACACACACACACACACACACACACACACACACACACACACACACACACACACACACACACACTTTAATAGAGGTGCATGCACACATTCATACACACACACACATACATAAACATACACACACACACAACACACACACACACACACACACACACACACACACACACACACACACACACACACACACACATATGCGTCATACATCAAGGCAACAGGCACTTTTTGCATGCACCACACTTTTCACTTACACACACACAGGCACGCACGCACGCAAAACTTCAGCATACCTTAATTTACTGTAATGCAAACTATAGAATAGTTAAGAGTTGGCTTAAATGGCAGCTGTTTTTTGGTTGTAAAGGGTCACCTGAATTTGGGTGTCACGACTTGCTAAAGTACCATTGGCAAATATATTGTTTAAAACTCTGCTTTGTTTAGTCTACATGAAAAGGGGGAAAAAAAAAGGGGCAACACACATTCCAAGGGGAGAGCAAGCTGTTTATAGGGGCTAACAGCAACTGCCTTTGGAGAGCCAAATACAACGGAATCCACTCAACACCATTCTTGATGACAGGATAACCTGTTAAATGCAAAAAACACATTTGGTGAGAAACACTTTGTCATCATGCTAGGAGGCCTTCACATATGCTTGGGGACTGGCTGAAGGGTTCCGGATGGAATACTGCCATCACACTAGCTGAGACTGCATCCTCTGGTATTGCTGAGTCGTCAGTCAAAGCAGCTCATCTGACCAGAACAAGGCATGCCCACCAAGTTAACGGCAGCTGCATTACACATTTTGCAGTGGCGTGCTTACACAAAGTTTCTGGAGTCAGACCCGAGCACTCCTTTGGGTTTCCACAACTGGAGCATGAAGATGGCAGATGAACAGCCACAGTTTGCATGCTGGACTACGGCCCTGGACTTCCAGTTATGTATATTTCAGCTTGTCTATGCAATCTGCTCAGGAGACTTCCAGATGTATGTCCAATGCCTGACGAAGTTGGTACCTTGGATGTTTGCCATGGATCATGTCAACTATGTTCGCTAGTTGGCAGTTTACATCCGAGATTTGGCAGTGCTGGAAGAAAACCACCCTGATGTATTCCAACGGTTCTGCTCTGGGGCATTTGTTGTGAGGAAAACGAAACAAGTTCTCAGCAATCGCCTTGGACCAGGCTCATGAACAATGTAATGCCCTTGTGAAAGCTAAAGGTGGCACCATTGGTCTTACAAACAACCCTGGTGCTCTCAGACGCTGGATGATTGCTGGACCAGAAATATCCCGACTTGTAACAAAGTTCGAAACCAACTGGATGAAGAGGTTGAGCAGAGCGTGACCATCACGAGTAACGCCCCTCCTTTCAGAATGCATTTGCCACACAAGTCAATGCCTTGGTTTCCTGCTTTGAAGAAATGGGGAACCCTTTTTCAGAGGACAGCAGATACCTCTTTGCCATTGACACCAAGAATATAATGAATGATGACATTGCCAACACTGTGAGAACAGCCAGATGACATGGTAAGGAACAGTATGCCACATTCATCGAAGAGCGCTTTGAAAAGAGAACTAGGCCACTTTCTGAAGCCATCTAAAGAAACTGATTCTCCTTGTTCTCAAACCAAGTTTGCAGACTGCTGTCCAGTGTGAAGAGCAATCTGGCAATGTTGAAAATGACTGTTCTCTATTTTCTAAGCTCTACGTTGCATGCCAGTTCCAAAATGGAAATCCTGAAGAGTTCTTTAGGCATGGAAACCACCCATGGCTGCCATAACTAAGAAAAGGATCCAAAGCAGACCTACTTGCGAGTTTAGCTCGAAGTAAGGCTGTGACGATTCCAGCACCAAACGAGGACATGGAAGATACACATGAAGATTTCTCCCAAACTATGGCTCTTTGAAGAGGCTGGATGTCTGCTGGATGCTGAAGCTGTTCTAATCTCTCTGTCTCTCCCTGAAGTTGATGCAAAATTGCTTGAGCTGCAGTGGTCCAGATGCTGTCGCTCAAACTAAGAAAGACATTCAGGAGTATGTTGACAACGTATTTGCGATATGTCTTGAAGAATCTGGAATCGACATCAAGAGTTGATGTCGTTTTTGACATGTGCAACTCTAGCAGTCTGAAGGCAGGTGCAAGACAGCACAGGGGATGTGGTGTTCGGAGAAGAGTTTTGCCAACTGCACTGCTACCAGGTAACTGGCACAGTTTTCTCCAGGTGGATGACGACAAAACGGAACTATTTCAGTACATCGCTGAAAGAACTATTAAACAGTCAACATGCAGGGGAAGGTAGTGGTAATTACCTGTGGTGAGAAGGTGCTCTGCATCGGTGCTAACAAACAAACAAGTCGTCTACAAGCTGCACACACGAGGAGGCTGATACTAGGATCTTACTTCACCTTGCAGATTGTGTGCAGGAGGGTTTGGGCAAGATCTTAGTACGAACCACGACACAGATGTTCTTGTCCTTGCAGTAGCTAATTTCCAGGTCACCGCTGCACAAGAAATCTGGTTAGCTCTGGGCACTGAAAAACACTTCAAATATGTCACAGTTCGTCAGATAGCCAGACAGCTTGGACCAAGAAAATCGAAGGCCCTTCCAGCATTTCATGCCTTTACTGGATGTGACACAGTGTCTTTTTTCAGCAGCAGGGGCAAGACAACAGCGTGGAATACATGGACTGTCTTTCCTGAAGTGACTTCCTGGCCATCATGGACAGACCATGTTCACTGACAGGTGCTTTGTTGGAAACCTTCGAGAGGTTTGTTGTACTCATGTACGAACGTACAAGTGCACTCCATAAAGTTGACCAG
>JADBJO010000533.1:466596-659610 GCA_016801955.1 Conus betulinus | reverse complement strand
CGATTTCAAATTTTTGTCCTACTCGGCATGTTATCGTATTTTCCATTCAAATTTAGTCAAATACGCTAAAGAAATCGTAGGGGGTAGGCAGGTCTGCACCAGGCACTAACTGTGTTCACTAATACATACACGATACCAGGAACCGTATTCACTGATACACACATGACACCAAGAACTGTCTGTGTTCACTGACTGTTCTGTCACCAGAGGATAAGACTATTCAGTTTGAATGTGCCGTTTCGTACGTTTTATGTTTAAGACGCGTTCCTATCTCCTTTCACGATTGCGCCTTTTCTAGGTAGCAGACGCCACTCGATCCTTGTTTTGAAAACCGCATAGTGTCCCCACCCGCTGTAAGTTTTTCAGCATAGCAGTTTCTTTTCTAAATGCATTTTCTTTCTTTGCAGCTGAAATGCCTTATCATTTGTGTGTCAATGGCCAGTGGACTCGATCGTGTCTGCCTGCAATGTATCACATGCTTGGTCAATGCACTCATTGTTAGTAGGTCAATGTTTGCGGCCACTTGAGATTTCCTTTATGTTTATGTCTTAATTGTAGTAAGGCTTTTGAATGTAAGCTTCATAATGATTCATTCGTAAATTTGTAATATTATGAAGCGTTAATTTGATAGCAAACTGATTTATGAACATCCCACTTGTAATGGTTTTCATTCATTGCGAATTTGTGTAATCCACCACTAGACACATACACCGCTGTGGTTCTGTGGTTATGATTCTTTTGTGAGAACGTTTCCAAAGGATTCTACAGTTGAACTTTAACGTTCCTTTGATATTTCTTTGATTTAAAGTATATTTGGCATGGCTCCAAAGCACCTTTCACAATGCAGTATTGTATTGAGTTTTTTGTCAGTTGCAGATTTTGATATATGTAGAAATCAAGGAAGTAGAATAGTTTTTTATGTTTTTTCTTCGTTCTTTTGTGTTTCAGTTTTTTCACCATCCATTCATCTCTTTAGCACTGACCAATAAAGAGATTGGTGACACCCTCTGCACACTGTGTTATCAACTTTGTGGCAGAAGACTGACACAAACATGACACCAGGTACTAACAGTGGTCACTGATACACACATGACACCAGGCACTGACTGTGTTCACTAATAGATACACAACACCAGGAACTAACTATGTTTAATGACACATACACAACACCGGGCACTGAATTCACTGATACATACACGACACCAGGAACTGTCTGTGTTCACAGATACACACATGACATGACACCAGGTACACCAGGTACTATGGTCACTAACACACACATAACACCAGGTACTAACTATGGTCGCTGATGCAGGCGTTGATGGCATTAATAACCTCCGATGCCGGGAGTGGCAAAGAGCAGTCTGAGTTCACCTCTCTTGCACAGCGCCCCATCAACTGAAGGAGAATGTCCAGACCTCCACAAGTCTTCACCCGCTTCTGGTTGAATCCTGCATAGTGTGTATTGTAACAACTATCACCACACAGGCACACTTAAAGAACAAAACATATATGTACAAAAACACATACAAAAACCCAGTGAACACTTATGAACACTCAAATACGTACACATACAAAAACACATCACAAGAAATTCACAAACATAATATCAATCATTCAAATGCATACATCTACTCCCTTCCAACCCACTCCATGCACATACACATACACATGCACGTGCAAAACACGCACACACATGCACAAGCCAGGCTTCAGACTGCCAGTGCAACCACAATATTTTTGCATTAAATTTTGAAATACCATGTCAAATCTCATGCATCTCTTTCCTATGTCACTGCAATTGGCCAAAAGAAAAATGCCACCAATGGTAAATCTGAGACTGGTAGAATTGCAAATTGGTCAACAGAACTGGAACAAAATCATTTTAAAGCAAACAATCCAATTCTTAAATGTGACGATACTAAAATTTCCTTTATTTGATGTTTATACATTTACATACACACGCAGTCTCCCTCTCTCTCACAGACACACACTCTGACACAGTGTCACTTTCAGATTTATAAAAACAACAATAACAACAAATGCAGAGTGACACACACACACATACACTCGGATACACAGAAACAACACACACACATATATACACTATTCACTCAGTCTCTCTCTCTCTCTCTCTCTCTCTCTCTCACACACACACACACACACACACACACACACACACACGTTAGATAGTTTACACATACACACACACACACGCAAGTGCACACAAACACGCACATGCACATGGCGTCCACAAGATGAGACGTATAATCTGTGCAACTTCAAAACACTTTCTGATAATCACTGGTTATTACTCCATGAGAGCTCCGACATTTGTCTCATGCCTTTGCTTTTGGTCCCAATATTTTAAACTGCCAGGGAACACGTGTTCCATGATGACTGATGAAGATCTGAAGTTCTACACACACACACACACACACACACACACACACACACACACACACACACACACATGCATGCACACGCACACACAAACACAAACACTCTCAAGCACACACTACGGAGTCATACCCATTTCCTGCGACAGTGAGGGCTAGCAAAAGACAGCAATGAGCCAGTGAGATCTCTGCACTTGTCTTCCACCACCATTTGGAAGCACAGTGGAAGAATGGTGCAGCACAGCCTCTGATTCACTTCTGCATACCAGTAAACACAGTCCGAACAGTCCATCTCACATAGCAGTTCCACAGACACACAAGTACACAAACCAGATACACAGGTACCTTCCAGCACTTAAGTAAATGGTTTTCATTTTAATAAAAAAAAAAAAAAAACATACGGATGTAGAACAAAGCACAGCACCTTTGCAGTTGTTATCATAATGTACAGCATTTTTCTTTTTTAAGTTCAAAATCGTCGGTCTTCTTTTCAATTTCTATCTACACCTTGAGCTGACTGCTCCAATCTTGAAATGGAAGTTCAGAGCTACCAACCTCCCCTTTAGCAATTTCAGCAACATCCAATACTAATTTGTGTAGCAGTTTTCAGAACTACTCTAGTAGTATTACAGTATCGAAGTTTCACACACACACACACACACACACACACACACACACACACACACACATGCTTGAACAGCTTTCCAGATACTGTAGCTGCTGCTGCTAAGGGTATGGCATCTTCTACCTCAAAATTGGTATATAAATGAATGAAGTGAATGTGACATCACAGAACAATGAAATCTTGAGCACTGGCACAGTCTTCATTACCACGTCTCTTGTGGCAGAGCTTTCACTGTGTAAAGTCACAGTATTCAGTCTATCTTGTTTCTCTCTTACACACACACACACACACACACACACACACACACACACACACATTGAGAAAAACTTGACACCGTTCACATAAGAAGACTTGTCTACCTCTAACATTTTTTTTTTTTACAAATGAAGACAACAAAAATTTATACTCTGAAATGAAAATTAGCAATATCCACTTTCAACACAATCTAAACATTCAATGACATTTGTTCCCTTCCTCCCCTCTTTAAAATGTCTGAAAACACCAATGATCATAAGCTGCTTAATTTCAATTCTACCATACACACATACAGTTTCACAGAAGTCATATGCCGTGTCATGATTTCGTGTTGCATGTGTGCACATTTACATTTTTTATTTTAACAGGGTTTAATGATTTCAAAGAGATCATTAAAAACTTGCGCATAAGCCCTCTTCACAATGGACTGGATTTATCACAACAAATAAATTCCACATGAAACTAAACAAATTCTCAAGAAAAAAAAATTGTGGCCAGTCCTCTCCTGAACCTTTAAAATGATCTAATAAACTATTTCCCTAGTTAAAAGTAACCATCTGGTTGTGAAAAACAGGGTTGGCTGAGGTATATTGAGACTACCTTAAAAGCTTTACTGCCAACAGATGTTTCTTTTCAGATTTCATTGTAATGTAGCAATTTTTATTCCTTCTCACTTTCGAGATCTATGTTATATCTGTTACAGTAAATTTGTGAAATCAGTAAATGCATGAATTTCCTGACATTTTCAGTAAATTCATGAACTTACTGTTTCACTCAGGGAATTCATGAATACTCTGAAAATTCCAGGCAATTCACAAATTTCCTGATTATCTGGGGTCAGTTTTACACAATTTTACTGAAACACTTAAGATCATTCAGTAAATATAAGTAACTTAATGTTTAACTCAGGGAATTCACAAATTCCCCCAAAATTCCAGTAAATTTGTGTAACATTGTTATGTACCTTTTTGTATCAGTGAAAACTACTCATTCACAACACCACCAAGTAAATAACTAGGTCTGATCTTTGTAACATCTCTGGTTCTGGTTCTGCTTTCATACGTTGCAGTAGCCATTTCTGGCTATTACGCAACAGTCGGAATACCAACTGGTGCATCATGCTGTGTATTTTTCTGTAGCCGGCACTGACATCAACTCTGGGTATCAGCACCAGGATCTTTTAAGTCCAAGCTTGATTTTAGATGCATGCGTACTCAGACTAAACCTTGGTTTATACTCTCATCCAAAAGAGTAGGAAATAGGGGTAAAGTTTCTTTCCCAAGGTAACAAGACCACGGCAGCCTGGATTTGAACCTGCAGCAGTTGAAACTGCTGGTTTTTCCCGCAAGTCAACAACTGTCGGGCATGTTATCCATTCAGCCACACTCCTCCCTTAGCTCTCAGAAACACAGCTCACAAAGTACAAAGTATGTTTGACTTTGTACTCACTGCCCTGCAGCTATCTGTGTCTCTTGGACTTTGTAATTTACGATTTGTGCTCAGTTTCTTTTCTCCTTTGAATTTTTCCATACCTGGTTTCTAGTTTACAACTGATGGTTCACTGACTGAAATGTGAAGAAATGGATCGATCGGAAACCATGGAAGACGTTTTTAAAAGGAAACTGTTCCAACAGTCATCTGAATCCAAGAAGTACAACTTGCTCACGAAGACAGAGTATTCCAAGATCACTGACGCTGTGAAAGCGGCATCATCAAACACCAGTCGGAAGAACCGAAACGACTAAAAACCAAATCAGAAAAATCAAGTTGTTGATTGTGGGCACTCAAAAGGAAGAAGACCACTATCTTCTCAACAAGTCAGTCAGTAGAAGTAGCAGTATAAGTAATAGTAGGCACAACAACATCACACACACACACACACCCCACCCCTCACCCCACTTTCTTTTCATCGTCAAAAGTCAAAAGAACACCACCCCCCCTGTCAGGATAGCGAGTGCCCCTAATGGGGATAAACTTACAAGACTTCACAATACAAAACAAACATCAACACTCACACTCTCTGCTCTAACTACAATCGCTCGCAGGCGCACATGTCTAAGCACACCAGTCCAACACTGAGAGAGAGAGAGAGAACATGTTCATTTCAAGGGAGTGTTTTTCTTTTATTATTCACAGGTACGAGGTTCTTCAGTGCGGACCAGTGGAAAAAACTGATTAGGAAACGAGCCAATGCTGATGAAGACCCCCTCTACTATGTCACTCTCGAAGACACATTTGATGTCATCCTGAGTGCTCACGTGGCTACGGGCCATGCGGGACGTGACCACATGACTGAGGATACACAGAAAAAATATGCCAACATCACCACAAAAACCCTAGAGCTTTTTAAGTCTCTCTGTGTGGAATGTCAAAAGAAAGGCCCATGACAAAGAGAGTTGTGGTTTGACCAATTCTAAGCAGAGATTTTGCATTTAGGAGCCAAGTGGATCTGGTCGACATGCAGTCAATGGCAAGAGAAATGGCTACAAGTGGATCCTGGTTTACCAGGACCATTTAACCAAATTCTGTGTTCTTCGCGCAATAAGAAGCAAGCGGCCAGATGAGGTCGCAAGCCAGCTCTTGGATATCTTCCTTCTACTCGGGGCACCTGCCATTCTGCAAAGTGACAATGGACCAGAATTCACAGCGCATGTGATTACAGAATTAAAAGACCTCTGGCCAGATCTTGTCATGATACATGGGAAACCTCACTATCCCCAAAGCCAAGAATCTGTTGAGCGGGCCAATTGTGACATAAAAGGATATGCTGGTGTCCTGGCTCGCGGACAACCAAACAGACGACTGGGTTGCTGGAATTAATTTCATCCAATTCTACAAAAACTCTTCCACCATGCAGGGATCAAACGTTGCCCTTACTCGGCTCTGTTTGGTGCAGATGCTCACGTTGGACTGACCTCATCCTCCCTCCCGCATGAAGTTCTCAGCACACTTGAGAATGAAGAGGATCTTCTGGCTTTGTTGGCAGACAGCAGCTCGCAGCCATCCACAACAGAAAGCAACACACTACAGGAGCCCTATGATTGGAGCACTCCAACACCACTTGCTCAAGAACCGTATACTTCAAACTCTCAACGAAGCGAGGAAGGAATGACAAATTTTGAAGACTCACTAGATGCTCGAGGATCATCTTCCCATGCTCATGGACCATCTACTTCCCACGATCAAGGACCATCTACTTCCCATGCTCAAGGACAGACTACTTCCCATGTTCAAGGACCATCTACTTCCCACGTTCAAGGACCGTCTACTTCCCACGTTCAAGGACCATCTACTTCCCACTCTCAAGGACTGTCTACTTCCCATGATCAAGGACCGTCTACTTCCCATGATCAAGGACTGTCTATCTCCCATGCTCAAGGACCGGCTACTTCCCATGCTCAAGGACCGGAAAGCGAGAAGGAAAACTCACTGAATGAGCGATGTGCCAGAATCAAGCGGATCTGTGCAGAAGCTTACAACAATCAAGTAATCCAAGCAGAACGGATGGTAAAAAGAAGCTGGGTTGAACTCAAAGCGGGAGAACCTGGGGATAATGTCTCAGTTCTCATTCCATTAGTCGATCAAGGTCAAGGAGATCCCCGGAACATTTTAGGTGTCACTGTAAACAGAGACACAGAAACTGACCTTTACCGGATCACCATGAGAGCGGGCATCTTGGCTACTGGTTATTTAAGAACCCAGTTTGATCTCTGTCCACAAAGACTGCTAACCGAGGACGACGTTAACCTGGAGAACCCGGTTACGCTGAGATAGGAGGTCAAATTCCAGTCGCATACAGGAGGACAAGGTTTCACAAAATGCAACTGCAATGGCCCGAAACAATGTCAGAACAATCGTTGCAAATGCTTCAAAGTGAATGTCTTGTGTAATTCAAGATGTCATGGCAGCCCCACTTGCAGGAACAAGCTAGCTCAGCTTAGTACATGGGTGTTGAGCAGAGAGTGACGCTCTGGACACTTTTCGGATCACTTAAACCGTTTTTATGTGGCGCTTGATAAACCGCATCATTTCTTACCTTTGTCTCTGACCTTGAGAGAGAGAAAGAGAGAGAGAGAGAGAGATTCATAAAACTTCTGGACATGTGCATTACATTTCTGCTGTTTTAATTGTTTCTCTGTAGATATCTATGCTGTTCATTTTATATTTACGTTGTTTTGTTCCTCAGTGAATAAATATCTTGCACATGCTCAAATGTCATACGTTCTACTAATCAAACATGCAGAGATATGTTGAGAGAGAGAGAGAGAGAGAAAGAGAGATCAGTAAATTCATGAAATTACTGGACCTGTTTCAGGAAATTCGTGAATTTCCTGGAATTTACAGGGAATTTGTGAATTCCCTGAGTGAAACAGTAAGTTCATGAATTTACTGAAAATGTCAGGAAATCACAAATTTACTGATTTCACAACTTTATTGTAACATATCCCCTTCCAATCTAATGCGCACTATCCCTCTATGAAAGTTTGCCTCAGTATGGTTAACCACGGAGTTGTGAAGAATGGTTCTGTAACAATGTGTGGGACTTAGAAAGTGACCGAGAAGAACGTGTGTGCATGCATGTGCATGTTTCTAAGACGATGGGGAAAAGAGGGGTAGAGGAAATATGAATAGATAACATTGACAAAGGTGTCAAAAGATGAATGAGCCAACATTTCTGAAAATGGATTGAATATCTTTTTTTTTCAAATGGTCACACTGACAAAGTATTATGCCTGCATTCTGCTGAAACTTTCTTCTCTTTAACAGTATGTGTGCAGAGAATGCCATCAGTGAATTATACCTGCTGACTTGTTGCATAATCAGTAGCTACTTTCGATCAACAGTTTCTTTACTAAAGGAGAGCAAGTAGAAGTTGGCAGGGGGGGGGGGGGGGGGGGGGACTAGTAGATCTTTTTATCTACTGGTCTCCAGATTAGTTAAAAATTACCTTGAATTCCTAGCCCTGCTCACTGTCCTAGCATGGAACTCCATGCCTGCCTTGATTCTGGAAACTCTTCCTTTTGGTATCTTATGAATAGGTGCAACCCAAATTCTCCCAGATCCACACGGGATATTCCCCAGAGGCAGGGTCTATGAATGGTGGGCCTGTGATTTGGGGTGCTTGATTCTCCGGGACTCTAGCTTAAACTTAACGGTTTATGCAACTCGTTCTTTTTTTTATCTTGCCTTCCCTAACATGGATGTGAGAAACATTCATCAGTATCAAACTATGGCACAATTTATACATTCCCCTTCCCCCTTCGACACACACTCATCTTTCAAAAACAAAAGTCAACTGACTAATCAAATGCATTTTTGACCATAGGAAAAGTCAAAACTAACCTTAACCCTTCAGTATCTTCTGTGACTTTTAAAGAATTTTTTGAGAAACTCAGTCTTGAAACATTAAAGTTTGCGAACCTACTTTCTGGGTAATCCCCATTCTCAATTGCACACACACACACACACACACACACACACACACACACACACACACACACACACACACACAAATTTCTAAAGGGATACAAATGAGGCATAATGCAAAACGCTGTGAAATGAGGTGGACAGAAAAAATTGATTTACATAAATATGAAGCCTGGAATCAAACTTCTTTCAGTTTCGGGGGATTGTTACAGGTCTGTGCTGCACAATCAAGTTGTTTTGTTTTGTATATACACACACATGCCTGTAAGATAATACAAATGAGGCATAATGCAAAATGCCATGAAATGAGGCAGTTCAGGAGGAAGTGTGTGAAAAAGTGTGTGAACAATGGAAATTGAAACTGAGGCGATTGCCTAGGAAGGCACTGGAGCATCACTTACGATGTTCTGCACAGCCATATGGGCTTTAAAAAAATGAGGCGAAAAAAATCCGCTGATTTCCACAATAGTACCACTGATTTTAAAAATCGCCTGGTTTGTGTACATTCGAAGGAGCAATCCTCTCATTTATGCCGTTTGAAAACACACACACACACACACACACACACACACAACACACACACAAGAGCACGTGCACACCACACTCACACATACACACACCCTCACATACACACCACATTCACACACATACACATACACGCACACACACTGGGATGTTACCATTGCAAGGGTTGTTGACACACAGGCTGAGAGCAGGAATCACAGAGAGACACAAGCCCAAATCTTCCATACACATACCACTGCTCTGCCGCCTTTTCTCTGCACATTGCCTGCACACACCCAACACACACACAGGTGGCCTTTTTCTTTATACAAAGGAGGTGGCTTTTTTTTCAATAACACTTTTTTTTTAACTCAATACAATGTAATGCCATGCAGTGTTATGCCGAGCATCCCAGTACAAGCATTACATACACAAAAAAAAAACACTAAACAAAATGAATACAATGCAAAATAAAGTTTAAATGATGCAAAAGAATGCACGAAAACATTGTGCAAAACTAAAACACAATACTTACATTACCATACAACACAACACAAACCAGCAAGAATAGTAATACACAGTATAACAAAAACACAATGACAGAACACAGTACAATACCATACAATACAGGACAATACTACATAATTTTTTTTTTTTTTTCTAAACATACATATGTGTATTTTCAGACAGACAGAAAGGTGGACAGATACACAGACGGACGGACTATCAAATAGATAACTAACGAAGTACTAATTTTATACAGACAGATAGAAAGGTAGAGAGATACACAGACCAGACTTATCAGATAGATAACTAATTATGATATATCGATCAATACTCAAGTATCATTTTTGCTTTGTATGGAACATTAAACAATGTACACACCTAGCTGTATTTTTTATACACAAAACTCCACTTACACTTCATTCTATTAGTATACACTCTGTCCTAACCTCTGCTGTATGTACACTCTGCCATACTGTTTATACATTCATACACACACACTTGTGTATTAGTGTACAAACTGTCCACATTTCTATGCATAACTGTGCACATTTCTTCTAATCATTATCTCTCTGTCCATACCCCTTTGGGTTATAGTACATGTCTCTGTATCTTGTGCACCCAACAAATAACACTAAAACTACATATCTCCCTGTGTTGAAATTGCGTAACACTGTAACCCTCCCTATTTATGTGTCAAATAGCAAACCTGTGCAACACTGCATACCTCTGTGTAGTTACAGTTATTCTCCTGATCTGATTTCTTGTATGTACCATGATTTTGATGGACTTAAATGATTGTTGTGAATTTTATGTGCACTGTATAATGAGACAATCCCTACTGGGCTTTGATCCATAACTGAATCTGATTTAATACCTGTATGAAATCACCTTGAAAATTCAAAGAACATTTCAAATCATTTATGAATTGCATTCATTAATCACCAACGAACTTTCATCAAATCAGTTATCTGTTAACTCCTAAGAATGTGGATGAGTATGTGAGGAAACCAAGGAATGTTTATGTTTGTAAAACAGATCAGTAAAAAAAACTGACCAATATGCATCTTTGACTCAAGTAAACGTGCACAAACAATACCAGTGGCATGGTTACAGCCATTGGTGAGAGCAAGTGCCAGAAAGACAGTGTTCTAATTTTCCACAGTCAACACAGGGTCAAACAAAAAATGGAGTCATCACGTTGAACATGGGCCTGATGTTGTCAGTTCTCCATTACCTTAACTGGTAAAACACACCAGTGAATGATAGTGAAAAAAAATGTTGATGCTCGCTTAAATGTTGTATTGAACAAAATCAAAACAAGATGGTGGTTGCTGGTGGTGTAGTAACTGTAGCAAGAGAGGAGAATGGATGACACTGATACACCATATACCAAGAGATGGCGTGTTATTGGTAGTGCAGTAATTGTGGCCAGAGAAGAAAAGAGAATGGTGTTAGACACAATATTTAGAGAGGGAATATGAATGGCACAGACAATTCAAACCTGAAGACATTTTTTGGGTAATGGCACTATTGTGGAAGTGGATCAGGAAATAACACGGATATAACATTTTCTTGAAGACAATGGTTTTGATGTTAGCATAGTGACTGTGTGAGACTACAGAATGGCATAGACGCAATATATACCTGAAGACTTCACACTGTTGGCAGTAATTGTGGAAGGAGAGGCCTATAGAGTGGCGAAGATATATCATTAACTTTAAATTGTAGGTTACTGGTAGCGTTATGATTGTGGATTGAAAGTGGTGACTAAACAACGGCATAGTCAAGATACATACCTAAGATGCTGAGGAGGTCAGCCAGCACTCCACTCTCCTTGGTCAGCTTCTGGCCTGCACCTGCAGCCACATCCCAGGCAACATTATCAGTGCAACAGGACAACACCATCATCATCAGTACAGAAGTATTCATTACAAAAAGCAAAACGATTCCATGCAAAAATCATACCACTCCAATTACAAACACACACACACGCACACACACACACACACACACACACACACACACACACACACACACACACACACACACAAATGCCTGTTGAGCGCATAAAAGATCCCATGGCAACTGTCCTAAGCATAATCTACTTCCTTCCCATTGACACCAGCCCCAATTTCACATTAAGAAATCTGTTGTGTCCAGAAAGTTCCACAATACAATGCACTGCAGTAAAAGGCAATGCAATGCAATGCAATACAATACCCAATAATACAAAGAACTCTTTTTTTATACAAGCAGCTCAAAGGCTCGGTTTACTTGTTTAGGAGGAAAAATACAAATAAACACACAAAACCGGTGTAAAGTAATGCCGGTTTGATATGAAACAGACAAGTAAATTCTTAACAAATGTGTCTACTTCAAACATTTAAAACAGCAGACAAAAAGGCACAAAGCAACATTCTCCTGATAGTAGTCTCTTTCATTTCCTTTACCTATTAAAGACCTGAGTCCAAAATAAAGGTCTGAAAATCTTCTAGAGCTGTCACCGATTTCTCAGTTTAAAAGGACAATATGGTGTGTCTCTTCCGCATCATACACACATGCAGACACGACAGATGTATAAGATGATGTAAGTCTTCCATACTGTTGTTGCCCACAAGGTTGGCGACCAGAAAAGTGGCTGCCTGTAGCCACTTCTTGTCTCTCTTCTTTTCTGTAAGCACCTTGTGAAGAAACTCAAACATCTCCACTTTGGTCAGCGTATTCTGGCAGAACACTGGAAATCATCAGTCCATACAGAGAAAATTAAATGCATCAGTTTACCTTGTGTGACATATCAAAGCACCTACACTGAACTGCTCTGCAGCAATGAATACCACAATAATGAATCCTGCCGCGTGAAACTTGTTAGCTGATTAAAATTCCCTAATGCAATAGTATAAATTACTTGGGTGCTCCTATTCAACCAACCCCAGCTCACACAACTGGTTGGGATCATGCAGGAGTCTGCCAGCTACTCACGGCTTGGATCAAAATTAGTTCTGTGTTTTGAGAGCTGAAATCTACCTGCACCCCAAGGGACAGGAGTTACATAGCACTAAGACATAGACCAAACGATTCCTGGATGAATAACAGGACGAAGTGGATAGCTTGCTAAATCTCTAATCTGTTGCACATTGTCACAGGTCAGAATGACACTATCTACAAAGCCCCCCTACTAATATCAATACTTGCTTAATAGTGCAGCCTGTGTGAGCGGGTGTTCCCGTCTGGAGGGCACCACCATGTTCGTACAACAGTTTCTAGGAACTTGATGTGGAAGGTAAAATAATCACAGACGCACACACACACACATGCACATATGCAAGCGCACACACATACACACACACACACACACACACATACACACACACAAACTCTGTTATACCATCATTCTCAATAGCACAGGCCAAACAGAAGAGAGCAGCCTGCAGGACATAGTCAGGGACATCAGCAGAAAGCAGTTTGTAGACAAGATGCAGGCCTCCAATTCTGCGAAAATACTCTTTGGAATCCCCTACACACACACACACACACACACACACACACACACACACACACACACACAAAAGCATGTAGATAACTAGTAAGCTGTGCCACAGAATTATGTCAATGTCAGCAACTGACACTCAGCAATCCCAGAGTCATCTGAACACATGATACAGGTAACTGCACTAAAATAGTACGTAGTTATCAGGTCATTTTCTGAGTACATTCAATTTCTGAGGATTTTCTTATTTCAGCAGATCTCATAACAGGCTAAATTCCTGAAGTTATTTCTGGATCAATTTCAGAATTTTACATCATTACAAGATTGCTATGATGTATTATCAACTAGTAGTATGGTTGATCGATCGGATCATTTTCAGTAGATATCACAACAGCATCCATTTCTGTGCATGTCAATATCTATTAATTTTACCAGCTTTTGCTTTGGGACTGCTGTCAACATTTTCCTGATTGTTTTCACAGGGTATTTTCAGTGGATAATGTTTAAAGAAGGGAATTACAGACACTACTCAATTTACAAAACTACTACAACTGCTTAAAATGATGGGGCAGATAATTCCAACAGTTCAAACCACTTTACCATATCTGTTTAAGCATTCACTCTCTGAATACATGTACAATGGCTCACACAACTCTTTCATCTGAAATCCTCTCCTCACACACATGTAAACACATCCATTCATTCATTCTAACAGTGACAAAAGCAGATCTAATTAAAACAGCAGATGTGTAATGCATTATGTTATGCAAAAGGCCACTTTAAAAGATGTGTTGTAAGATTTGTCCCAAGAAGACTGACAGACTATGACGACCAAAGAAAAGTAGGTTCTTCAACATATTTGTATGCGGTACAGTGTATTAAAAGTATTTTAAGTATTTCAAGATCAAAGTGAACCCCCTAACAATTTTCATTAAAAGTTGTTCTGAGAACATACTGCAAAATATGAGCAGTAAGCAAATGAAGCATTCAATAGCTCCTTATCCTTTCATTTGTTGACTGTATGTGGAGTCATGCTCTCTCTCTCTCTCTCTCTCTCTCTGTCACACACACACACACACACACACACACACACACACACACACACACACACAGAGGTTGTAGACCTTACCATCATCATTGAACACTGAAGCCAGCGCTTGCAAGCTTCTTTTCACTGCCTGGAAATCCCCGTTCTGGTATTTCAGGCATTCTATCAAAATGTCCACATCTGTCTCTGTCTCTTTAAACACACAGTCACACTGCAATTAATACACACGTCTGTCAATACACTATAACAGAATATCCAACACATTTCAATTAAAAAAATCCACATCTGTTTCTGTCAATACATTACAGGACATAATGATGTCTGCACATAGAAAGGTTTGGGTTTTGCTCTGCTCATACACGAACTGGGCTTTTATGACTGTTAGCAATTAAGAGCTTGCCAGATCAACCTGTGGGATCCTTCTCATCCACTCTCTCTCTCTCTCTCTCTCTCTCACACACACACACACACACACACACACACTCATTCACTCACTCATACACATTCCACTCTCTCATGCAAATGTGTATGTGGCAATTTCACTAGAGTTCTATCATATATGTGACCTGGTGTTCATACACTGAATGTACAGCAGTCTTCTCTCGTCACATTTTGTATAATGGTTTTCAGCACATCTTTTACATGCTTGTCTGTCTTGGAGAGCAAGAAAGAGATGTTGCTTATAGCCCAGCCAACCACTAAGGCCCGTATCAGGGCTGTCACCATAATGAAATCAACTCACGAGTAATTAATACTAGTTACTACCCATTCTTGAAATTAGTTTTTCTTTTTAGTAACTAATGTTCCTAACTTCAAAGCTAAAAAGTACTTTGCAGTTAGCTCATGTGACAAAATATTTTATCGTCAGTTTTCAAGACACTCCTTTCCCCCTTTCTTCACTCAATCCACCTACCATCCCATCCCACACACACACACACATTCTCCCTCTCTCTCTCTTCTACAGCTACAAGCAGTAATAATGTTGTGGCCATCACCATCCATGGTTTGCAGAACTTGTTCAAGATGTGACTGCAGCTCCAGTTGTGTTGTCTGCCACAATTTGTTTCCACCCTACACAACAAAATGAGGAAACACAGCTGACAGCTAAACACATCAAAATGGCTATATAACTAGATTTCAATCAACTAAAACACATAAGAAATGCCAAGATAACTATACTTTAGTCTTACACCTCAAAAACGGCAAAATATCTGCCTTACGCATCACTAATGGCAAGATAACCCAAACTTATTTTTGTAAATAGCTGATGTCGATAGGCTTTTTGAGTTTTTCTTATATCTCATCCATATTAACAAATGAAAATCAAACAAACCAAATTCAGAAATCCACAAGACAATAACCTTTGAGTCATTTGACAGAACAGCCCAGCAAATAATAATGAAGTTAACTAGTCAACAAGAGAAAAAAAAAAAAAACACCAGCCCACTGGATCCATCACATGTAAGCCTACAAGACATTAACTACACCATTGGATAATCAACACCAGACAGTAGCTTTTGACTAAAAAAAAAATGCTCAACAATTATACTGGCTGCTTGGCATCGGGTTCCTGATTTTTTTTTTTCCCAGTTGCTGGTACTATTCACCAGTGAACAAAAGAACGAACAAACAAAATTTCATTTTTCCAGGGTATAGAATAAAAACAAATTATACATACTTTTTCTGCTCAGCCGTGGGGCCCTATATATGTTTTTTTTTTCAACCCAGACCAGCAATTTTAATAAATCAATGGAACCTCTATAAATAAAGCTAGTTATTCAAATGTCTGTTCTGTGAATAATACTTTTAAAAAACATATGTCCCATGATCCAAATAAGAGTCGGCTCACTGGAACTTTAAGAAGAGTTCAATTTATTTGGTACATATTCTGCCACGGCTACTTCACTTGTGAAAAGTTTCCAAACAGACAAAATAACAAACTTTTAAGCCAGGGGCTGCCCTGGTACTGGCACGGTGAAGGGGAAAAGGGCCTCTCAAGAGACTGGGGGTTAGTCACGAAAGTGCTTTTAGCTAATTCTGTAAGGTGAATGACTTAGCCTTGAAAGCTGTTTTTCTTCTCTAAGTATGTAAATACTATACCAAAGTATTAAATCGGTTTCTAGAGTAAACAGGAAACGAAACAAAGCCTTGATCATTTACCTTCACATTTCATTTCTCAAATCCCTCAGTCCAGAAGTTATCAAACACCCATCGACAAGTAACAAACAGAAGAAAGGAAACGGTAATGAAAACCTGAAACAAACAACAACGAACAAGAACACTATAAAAACACAAGATAGTACTCAACATTTTTAAGGTATTTTTAGATACGTCCTGATGTCTCTATCTATCCTATTCCCCACCAATTAAGAAATTCCTTATTTGGTATTTTCTAAATGGCCAATTTCCATCACCTGCTGGAAAACTTTCAATCATGCTGCTTACACTACCTTTAATATTCTATACTTTTTCTTCATTTTTGACACAGTAGTTATGGGTGATCATCTGTTGCCTGTACTTGATGTATGAGATCATGGTTGGTGGGGGAACAAACTAGGCAGGGAAAGGAAGGGGGGTGGGGGGGGGGGGGGTCAGGCATACCCAATACTGTCCAGTGAGCTAGCATATATGGGGTGGGGGGGGGGGGTAGGGGAGCGGGGAGAACAATACATGGTTTCACACTTCCAGACAGCACGCTTGCACAATGGGTGTTACAGGGCCTGTCTGGTAGAAAGAAAAGGTAACTCCTTCATCAAAAGCAAACAAGATAAGTTTTTCACTGAAATGAACAAATTTTCAATTGAAAAGTTGACATCATGGAATCCAGAAGAATCAAAAATGTTCCTTAGTATTTACATACTCATTTGATGAGCTAGTGGCCAGATTAGTTGATATTTTCATTGCTGATATTTGTTTTTGTTGATATCTGTTTCGAACTATTTGAATTAATAAATGCCTATAAATTGTGACAAGATCATGATGTTCACCATGTTCAATCTGTCACATTCTTGTCTTTGAACTCACTTTCAAATTTTCATCAAACCCAAAAGGCAATGTTTTACAAACATTATAATGATGCTGTTAGGTTTTTACAAAACAGAAAGTACACCTGTTAACTCCTCAACCACCCACAAGATCGACAAATGATAAGAGGCTAAAACAAAAACAATGAGAGGCTAAACAATGCAAGTTCTTGCTCGAAACGGCAGTTTCTGTTAAACATATTCCTGCACCGGGCTATGGAAAAGATAAAAAACTGCTTCCTCTTAGTCACTCGTAATAGTCAAAAGTTTTAAACTGTGTATTTGTGCTGTGACACTGACCAAGTTCAGTACAGTACTCCCCTTTTTTTCTGCACATCAAAAATCCAAGCTTTTCTGAACTCACTTGTTGCCTTACAAAATGATCAGTTCAGCCAATCACCAATAGCCTGACATGTGCTTCACAGAAGTGGAAAGGTGAACTGCCCTGTTACAAGTGATCTAGGCCTTAAATCTTACAGTTAATAAAAAAACAACAACCATACTTGTAAATCTTGTGTTGATAACACTCCTCGCAAACCTTCTGCACATATGACTAAAATGTTGGTTGTCCTCTGTGGGCTGGGCCTGAAAGTGAGTCACTGCTAATGAATGATTCATGATGCCCTACCAAATAAGACAGTGTGACATGTGCAAAGAGGTTTCTGCAAGCCACTTTGCTCGTTTAGTCCTGGTAATGTGTATAGCATGTAGATTTTTTGCCTTGCTGAGCCTGCAATTTTGAATAACTGTGTTCAGTCATACCTTAATCTCATCTGGAAAGTTCAGAATGATGGCAGCTGAGGGGTGGGGGTGGGGGGCACAGCCATTGTAACTTGAACTGTTGTCATCTTACGTCACCTTTTAGGTTCAGGTTCAGGTTCATAGGGACAATTGCTTTTGCAATTATAGCCAGAACTGGCTTTACATGTCCCTTCTATGTGTTACCTGATCTTTGTACGGTCAGGTCTTTAACTCGCTCAAGTCTTTATTTATCATAGTCAATATAAATAGTCTTCAATAATACACTATCATCAACAGAGCTTTTGAAAAGGTTAGTATTTTGTGCAAGTTTTATGTTAGGGGTTAATTTGTTCCAAAGATTTGTTACTCTGTTACTAAAAGAAAATTAACTTAGGTTAGTGCGACAATATTCATGATAAATTTTATCCACACTATTACTGGTAGTATCAACTCTTGATGCAGTAAAAGAATTTTGAAATAGGAATAGGTTTGAGGTCGTTGCCATTGGTATGCACTCACTGACCTAAGCCACATTTACACTGGTAGTTCAAGAGCATCACTTAAGAAATCATAACTTCCTTCACCGGCGTCCAGTTCTGATACAGTGTGCTTTTTTTGTTCCTTTCTTTCTTTCTTCCCTTTTCTGGTAGCAGTTTTCATTTATGGATCCAATGATTTTCCTCTTTTTCTTCTTCTCCTCCTCTTTGGTATGCCCCTTTCAAAAGAAAAATTGACCATGCCAGAAACAGTGCGAAAACTGCAAAGGAATTAAGAATTTTACCCTAAAGTTACACTTATAATTTTCATCGCTTCTATCGTTTTTCGACCATCAGAATTTCAGACAGTAAACAAGCAATGTTACGATTCATACGATGAATCTATGGCAAAGTCCTTCTTGACCTACACCCACCTCATTCATTTTTCGAATTTACTTCCTCTGATCTCATAGGCAGGCGCCAGCCTATGGAGAGATTTAGTGAGTAACTATCCTCGATTCTCTAATCAGCCTTTCTGTTTAACCTAATTCCACAGCACCATGAGTCTATTACTGAGGTCTCCAAAGATCGACTTTACCGATCTGGGCAGTTAACGTTTGCCTAAATACCGTTTGACCTTGACCTTGTTTTGCACAATGATGTTCACAGTTCAGCTGTTTTTAAGCCTGAAATACTACCCCCTATTCCCGCCCTCTTCCTCCACATAAACCCTTACCAGTCTGCGTACGCTATATATTCACGAAGTAATGTTACCGTCGTTATCACTCTCCCTCAGAAGAACGACGTAATGCGAACTTGAACAGGCTAATGTCGTCTGCTGCACGACAGCCTAGGCCTACTGGAATTTCGCGCTGAAAGGGAGATCACTTAGGGCCTAGCCTGCAGAAAAGGCGGAGATCCATCAGTGAACATTCGATTCTGCTCCAGTACACTGATCCGACTTCCACAAGGCATACACAACAACCGAAAACAAATGTATAAAACAGAAAATGGGGGATTTGGTCTTTGTACTTAAATGATCTGTTTTCGATCCTTCGAGATCAGGATCAGGGGCGTTGTATCAAAAACAACTTAGGCTGTTTAGGCTTTTTACGCCCCTTCATGCCTTATGCCACTAAATGGATGTTAGCGACGTACCAATCCAGATCCAGATTCTGTATGTATATTTTTTTTTTTTTCGTGACCGTTGGTCCAGTCGTAGGCTAGCTCAGTCCTATTATCCATCAAATTCATATTTTATTTTAGTTAATAATTCATGTTTATCTATGAGGTTCTTAAAAACATTAATACTAGGTACACGTTTGATGTTAACTGTTAATTCATTCAAAAAATTGGTTACTCTGTCAGTAAATGTAAATTTTCTCAAATTAGTTCTGAAATATTATTTAATAAATATCTTACCTTTACTGTTCCTTGTAATATTTTTCTGTGGGGTACAAAAAAGCATGCTTTACCAACATCATCAATTCCATTAAATATCTTATATGCTTGAATCAAGTCTCCTCTTATTCTTCTTGCCTTCTTGCCTTAAGTGTTGGAAGTTGTAGATATCTTAAACTTTCCTGATATGAGTAATCTTTAATATATGAATCAACTTGGTTGCTCTTCTTTGTACCAGTTCTAGAGCTTCTGATTTTCTCTTTAGCATTGGAAACCATGAAGTATTTCCATATTCAAGAACAGGTCTAACTAGCGTCTTATGTAATTGTAAAAAGGTGTCCTTTTCTATAAATGTAAAGGATCTTTTTATTATTCCAATCATTCTGTTAGCCTTATCAATACTATTCACAATGTGATTTGTCAAATAGCAAATTTTTGTCAAAAGTCACACCTAGGTCTTTCTCTTCCTCACATACTTTTATTTCCTTGTCTCCAATTTTCATTATATAAACCTTTGTGGGTTTGTTTTTCCAGTATGAAGTACTTTACATATTTCTGCATTAAAATATAGGTTCCAAGTATCAGACCACTGTACTAATGTTTCAATGTCCTTTTATAGTTCCTTATACAATTTCAGAGAGTTATAAAGTTTTGTGTCATCTGCAAAGATTTTACATGTACTCTTTAATTCTACAGGGAGATCATTTATAAACACCGTGAATAATATTGGTCCCAAAATACTGCCTTGTGGTATCCTACTGATAACATCAGCATTTTTAGAGAAGGAACTACCAATCCTTACCTTCTGAGTTCTTTTTGATAAAAAGTGTCTCTAACACAACCAAGTAGGCTACATTTCCTACTATTCCATAAGACTCTAATTTCTTTAAAGTCTTTTCATGTGGTCCTGAATCGAATGTTTTTCTAAAGTCTAAATACATCTATATTCTCTCCTATATGTATCTCCCCTTTGTGAAGTCCTCCATAACTTCTAAAAGTCGAGTCACACAAGATCTGTTTGCACGAAATCCATGTTGACACTTGGCATAAAATTTATTTTCTGTCATATGTTTTAAAAAAAAGCCCTCTCTAATAAATGATTCTAAACTGTTGTATATAGTGTATGTTAAACTCACACTGGTCTATAATTTCCTGGATCTGTTCTCGTACCTTTTCTGAATACTGGAATGACTGTAGCTGTTTTCCAGTCTGACGGTACTATCGTTTCTTTCACGGATTTAGAAAAGAGTATATAAAGTGGGAAGGCCATCTCCTCATTTAGCTCTTTAAGTATTCTCGTTGGAATGGCATCAGGACCACATGCCTAATTTGGGTTTAGAGATTGAAGTTTCTTTTTTTTTATTGCATCCACAGAAATGTCTACATTTTCCAATTCTACACAACAACCGAAAACAAATGTATAACACAGAAATGAGGGATTCGGTCTTTGTACTTAAATGATCTGTTTTCGATCCTTAATAGGGTGGGTGCCAAATACCCATCCCTTCTTGATTTTGGCATGATAACACATTTCCATGCGCTAACGTGTCGTGCCAATGTGTCAAAAATGCGCCAACGTGTCGAGCATCTGCTTTTATGCCAGTGTCGTTTCCATTGAAACGATGTATCTGTGTGTCAGTGTGCCTGTGCCAATTCTATATTTATATGTAACCACGTGATTTTTCGCCGAGATCATAGCCGAGAGGCATAGAGCTTGCACTTCTTTTCCTTCTTATTTTTTTCCCTAACGTTCCACACACTGTTCAACTTAAGATTAAACATTACAGTATAAGTAAGAAAAAAAAGTAGTCGCCCAACAATTTGAATAAAAACAGATGTACATAGGCACTCGCATGAGCACATACTTAGGCACACACAGTCTATCTACCAGTCCTCCATCAACAGCAGAGTAGCACCAGCAGACTAGAAAAACGCCCTAGTAACTCCTCTTTTTAAGAAAAGAGAACACCGCAACCCAGCCAACTATGAACTGGTGTCCCTGAGCTGTAATTGCTGTAAGCTGCTTGAACACATCATAGCCAGCGCAGTCATGAACCTCCTGAAAGTCAACAACATTCTGTGCGACCAGTAGCATGGCTTCAGAAACCCAGCTCCTGGAATTCGTAGATGAACTTGTTGACAACGTGGAGGGGGAAGCAGATCGATATCTTTGTCATGGATTTTTGCAAAGGCATTGATAAGGTAAATCATAGCCTTCTCCACCACAAACTCTCCCACTACGGCATCCAAGGAGAAGTGAGCTTCCTCTGACACAGAAGGCAGGTGGTAATTGTGGATGGAGCCCACTCCTCCTATGCAGTGTAAGATCAGGTATCCGACAAGGTTCTGTACCAGGCCCATGTTTATTACTAGTTTACATCAACAAACTCCCAGAAAACCTGACAGCACTGGCCAGACCTTTTGCAGATGACACTGCAATATGCAAGGTGGTCAATTGCTAACATGACCATGACCAGCTGCAAGACGATCTCAATAGGCTTGCCAGTTGGGGAAGCAGCTGGGACATGGAGTTTCATCCAGGGAAATGTACAACTCTACCTGTCACCAGAAGTAGAAAGTATAAGAAGTGGGAATACCAACTACATGGTCACACTTTACAGACTGTCAACTCCGTGACATACTTAGAGTTACAATCCATTGTCAGTTAAGTTGGGATGAGCACATTGATACTGTATGCTCAAAGGCAACCAAAGTCTTGGTTTTCCTCTGGCGCAATTTTAAAATCAGCACACTAGTTGTCAAAGAAAAAGCATACAAGGCCCCAGTCCATCCTCTCATTGAGTGTGCAGCAACTGTTTTGGATCCAACCTCCCATAAGAACATTGCTAAACTCGAGGGGATCCAATGACAGGGTTGCCCGTTTTCTGTGCAATAGATATCACAACACATTAAGTGTGAGTAAGCTGATTAAAAGGCTCAACTGGCAATCAACGGAAAATCACGGTAAGTCAGCTCACATTGCAATGCTGTTTAAAACAAACAATAGTCTAGTACAGGCATCAAGGCTGAAACAGCAGCTGAAATCCCTGCCACCACGCAAGTGATGCAGACATGACCAGCGATTTGCCCTAATTCCTTGCTGCGCACAGTGCCAACAAGACTCCTTTCTCCCAAGGACCATCACCGATTGGAAGTCTTTACCATCAGCAAATTTCATCCCACGCACTCTTGACTCTTTCGTGTCAAGGGTCACCAAACACCTGTCACAACAAAAAAGTTTTGGGGTTTTTTTTCAACTAGCCTGACACAAGGTGTGGGCTTGACCCCTCTCTTACGGTGGGCTGGGGATGTTCGACAGTGCATGCAGCCAGGGCAGCAGCTCCACATCGCCTGCTGGGTGATGAAGGCCACAGGATTTTTTTTTTTTTAACTTGCACCTCTGAACCATTCATAAGCAGACCCCCGCAAAGTGGCAGGATCATCAACCAGTTGATGCCGGCCACTATACAGAAGAAGAAGCACACATACACAAACACACACACACACACACACAGAATAGACGATACGAAGAAAACTGAAAAGAAAGATATGTTACCAAGATCATAATGTAGATCTGTGCAATATCAATAATAATGTTTATTGAACTATTAATATCACTAAATGCAAAATGGGGACCAGTCCTTCACATTGCCCATCCAGAACTTCTTCAGTCTGCCTTTGGACATCTGCTCTCTGTTGCGTCTTGTAGGGTGATCATGGATGGGGAATCATAGCAACATATAACCACACCAGGCAAACAAAAACCAAAAAACAAAGAAAACATTTGATCTGTGTAGGGGAAGATTTTTGTCTGCCAGGATATGCAGTGACTTGGTGGCTGACATTGTCATTCCTTACTCCCTTTCAGTTGCTCCAGCGGTCATCACTCAGACCATCAGCAGCGCACAGAACGCATGCTATGAGTAGACTTGTCATCCATTATCATCAGCCTGCCGTGGCCCACTTTCCTAAAGGATGATGATGATAATTGACCTATATGCAAGATGTTAAACATGCATTCATACACAGAACGTAGGTTCACAGTCGTCTCAATTGCAGGACGTCTGAGAGGGAATAATCCCCATTACCAAAACAGCTCTCGCAGCAACTCAAACCTGCAATCCCAGGATCACTCGAATTACTAGTCCATCCCTCTACCAAGTAAGCTATTCCAGTCCTCAGTACAATATGTTCTCTGCACAATATGCAGTGAAGTGTGTGTTCTCAAAAGCCTCTAAGATCTGCCGTCATTGCTTGCCTAAGTCTTCAATCGTTGTGATGGAGAAACAGGCTTCACCTACCGATCCATATGAGCTTCACAGTTCAGCATTACTGACTTGAGCAGAGGGCCTGCAGATGTATGATCAGAACAGGCACCACTGAACTCCACCTGACTGACTTGTTTATCAGTGCATTGTCTCTTACAGAAGACTGCCTCATTATGACTTAATCTTTCCCGTAAAACTGCAGTGCTGGTGCTATGGCAGTGTGAACCTGGGTAGGACTGTGTATGGGAGGAGAGGTGTGGAAGGGAGGGGAGGGGAGGGCTGGAGTGAGCAGCATGGGGGTAGTGCCAGCAAGTATGCGCAAGATGAGAAGTTAAAAACAAAACAAAACAACAAAAAAAAAAGGGGGGGAAAGGGGAATGAGGAGGGACGATGCCACGTAGAAGCCAAATAGCTTGTGCATATATTACTGTGAAACACATACCTGGTGTCACTTGTATGCCAATGGTTTAGTGTTCAGGCTCTGTTATATTGCCCTTTACAGTCGGTTTGCTGCTATTTTACATGCATCATCTCTGCCCTGCTGCACTTTGTTTGTGTAATCACATTGTATGCAGGTCACAGAAACTATGAAAACAGGCATGCCACTCATAGGCAAGCATATTATCGGATATGCGTGTGTCTGCGCGAGTGTGTGTGTCAGTGAATCCAAACATGCCTTACCAAATACTAAGGACAGAAAAAGATTCACAGCCCCACTTCCTGTGTACTAACCCCCCCAAAAAAAAAACACACATCTACCTTTCTGGAGCCAGCAGGTCAAGGTCTAATCAGCTCAGTTTTGTCCACCATACTTCTTGTTATCTGGCAGTTTTCTCCATTGTTGGATTGCATTCAATCTTCTATGTACAAGGCATGTGTGTTGGGGTAGGGGTAGGACTGGAAGAGGTACAGGCAGGAGGGGGAATGTATAGGACAGAGGAATGCTGCAACATCATGACCTCTCTTAATAAGAAAAATTACCAGAATGTTTGTCATGTGGATAAATATAAAACTACCACAGCATATCTCTTAAGAACTGAGGATAAATACTTTTCACTTTTTGACTCATGTATGAAAAATGAGTCTGTGTAATCATCCTGATCAGTAGAGTGTGTATGTGTGTGTAAAAGAGAGTTGTTTGCAAGTACGGATATTTGCATTTGTGTGTACGTGTTTGTGTCTAAATTAATTTTTCAACTGACTTTTTCTCAAGAGTTACAGGTGCCGTTATCATAAAACAGCAAAATTATGAATATGGTAAGTCTTTCTAGCGATCCTTGTATGATGATGTCACTAAAAGGTAAATGCCAAAACTCTTGTGATAATCTTCTTCAGCAACAATTTCAATATTACAAAACTGAAATTTGCTAAGAAATTGTGATCAGTTACAATTACTGCTTGACATACCATAAACAGGTATGTTAAATGATATTACCTGCAACTATTGTAGCAAACATCAAGTTACATTATGACTGGACATTTAATGTGATTTCTACAAAACAGTAGTGCAGATGTAAATATGTAACCAACATAGGCCACATACAATTAAATCCTGCAAAACATAGCAAGGTGAGTTGAGTATGTGAAGCAACAGTAATGAAACAATCAAAACGTAACTAACTATTTCAGACCTACCCTTCTGCCCTCCCACCAAACAGATTCAAAATCTGCAGTCTTGGTTGTCAACACATTCCTCTCCAAACACACACCTACCTACTACTATCATATCGCACATCTCTGTATCCACATTCTGACACACATTTTCATCATCTCACCCTCTGACAAAAAGATATGCACATCCACACACCATATCATCATTTACTTTCTCCATCAGTCCTTCCATTCTCTCCCAGTCAAAGAAAGAAAAGAGTTGAAAACATGTCTCATGACAGAAAACAGCCACAACTATGCACTTGGAACTGTTTTACTGCAGAATCAATGTTGACATTGAATAGATCTCCACAGACCACTATCAGAATCAAAACTGTACATTTTTCTCTTGGCAGGTATCATAATTTACACAGCACAAGCCGTAGGAACAATGAACAACACTCCATATTATGTTAAACAACATGGGCCAAAAGGATTAAAAAAAAAATCAGGAGCCGTGGTTTGTAAGATAATGAACTGTGGTGTTTATAATACAACAGAACAGCCTGTAACGAATGCTGTCAGGAGTTGTATACACATTTCTGTCCAGCAGTTAAAATGACCTAACAATTGCAAATGCTGTTTGCACACAGAGGGAAATATTGTCTTCTGATGCCTTAACAAAACATCAGAAATACTGGGCTAAAGGAGAAGAGGGTAAGACTACCACTGTTTAACATAATGTTAACTTTAGAAATCAGGAGGGATTCCTCCCTCTTAATGATCACTGGTATAAAATCTGTTGATGTCTGAATGAATACTGGTCATGGGAACAAACTCTTTCAATTTGGTGTTGAAGAAAGGGAAAGGTAGAACATGTTCGGCAAAGGGTAAGGGCAATAGGGGAGAAGGGAAGAGATACTGAACAACTGTTTTATAGTATGGATCTGACCAAAAACAAAAAAAAAAGTATCCCTATGAATTCACAAGCTGTCTGGCTGAAGTGTGTAACATCCCAGAACTGTCTGTCTGTGCATGTGTCTATAGAAACTGAACATGGGTATTTTCTTGTAGACAAACATGGATAAGACCAAATGACATCACATGAAAGTCAAAGATCCAGTGCTACAGTTGTGTTACTTTCCCCCAAAACTGAGTAAACTGTCTTTACTTTAAACAAACTAATATGAACACTCTTTGTCAGAGCACAAACCTTGTCCAACTTGATCATGTCAGACAACTGCTGTTTTTTTGGTAACATCTGCTCGGTTGACATCTGTTGTCACTGTTAATGTGTGATGTCTTTGATAATACTCCGTCTTTGACAACATTAGCCATCTGAAAACAATACCTCTGCTGTCATAACATGTCTGCTGTCTTTGACAATACTATGTTTAACAACATCTGCTGACTTCAACAACATGACATCTTCAAGCCCAAAGGACTGTGAACAGTTTATGATCATTACACATTATAAAAACCCTTGAGCTTGTAGTTATTGAGAAAATGCAGGGGTCAGATCTCCACATGCTGACAGACGCAGCAGATGGACAGGACTATTACAATGACTAATTAATCAGAGAACCATAAACAATACATTGCATGCATTTTTTCCCACCTTCTACCATGAAACTGTTCAAAGCTAACACTTCTGTCATGAAGAACGAAAATGACAGTAATGTTAAGGCCAACAAATTTTGTGTAATCAAACTGAGTTGGTAAAGAGAGAAAGTGGAGAGACAGATTACAAAAAGATGGTGATACTGAATCACTGACCAATTGTACAAGAGTGCCGTAACTTCTGTACCATATGACATCATTCATTTCTAAAATTACGGCAGAGTGCCTTTATCATGAAGCATGATGTATGCATCAAACTCAGTTTTGACAATGATGTTCATGCATTTTGGCCAATTTGTGCACACATGTATGATCTGCAGTCACTTTCAATGTCCATTAACATCGCTCATACCATCTCTATTTCAGTGTGCACTTCAATCCAGCACACACAGCACAAGAGGTATACAACAGCAGATTGGGTAACACTTGACAACTGCATGCAATTTGACTTTTGTCATCCGAACCGAGAGCAAGTTTCATACAGTCCCAAGTTATTAAAGTGCCAAAGTATTTGCACTGTACATACGATGTGGAATCCAAGTCAAAAGACTGTGCATCAGAGATTTTCAGTTCAAGTGGAACCCACTCACCCTAAAACTGCTGTTGGTGTATTTTTCAACTAACATGATTCTATTTTCTACAAATTGTGTTTACACGTCTTCCAAATTTTTGTAAAAAGTAAGGTGTGGGATGGGATAGGCTTTCACCTGCTGTCACAGAGCAGATTGTAGAGTAGTAGAAAGAGTTTTTCCCCCCCCATACAAATAACTTTCAAACCCGATTCATCAGCATTCTTTGGCACAAATTCATGCTCCCTTGCCTCTTTTTTTTTTTTTTTCAGGCGTGTAGTCGCAACTATTGTTCCAATGTACAGGCGTTGTCATCAAAGACTGGGGCACAGCCAGACATGATTTCGCGATTGAGAACTGTCACTCCTTGGCTGAGACATCCCAACTTGGAACACCAAGATAACGCAATGATTACATACCACAAGAGCAGTTACTGCTCAAGAACTTCATCTCTACATTCTTTTCTTTCAGTTCATCACATTTTTGCCAAACATATGTACAAATCATAGAGATATATGGAAAACATGACTCTCATGTACACCCCATCAAAATTTGGGCATTCTCTTGAAAACTACCATATATGGGTACACCTCTATACTTTCGGCAGTTTCTTTGCAGATATTTTGCATTTGATTAAGCTTAGAAGTAACTGCTGCTGCAGAATGACTGTTAAATGACTTTCAGTGTCGGATCTTCTTTATTGAGCTCATCTAAAAATACCTGACAAATCTCATACTTAAAAACAGGAGGAAAGATCAACAGGCTTCCAAATGACCTGATAAATGCGAGTACACCCCACACCACTTTAATGATGCGTGTTGTGTTTTGTGTTCAGTATACTTGTAATATAGTGCACAACATACACATAAACTGTATAGATGATGCACAAGTCTGAAATCAGGTGATTGGAAACAAAAGAAACCTTGCAATTTTGCACTGAAAATCCACAAAATCACTGTAAAAGTGCAATTCAACTCTTCTGTCTGTCTGCACATCTATGAAGCTTTTCTGTTGACCTCACTGGTTGAGGCTTGATGAAAGGAAGAGCTCAACCAAACAAATATGGCGGAGTTCTCAAGAGGGGACACAGCTAAACAGCACTTTTAAAAGAATAACATTTTGGAAATATAGAGGTTAGTTCTGACCTGTCTTAAAAAGCAGGTGTCAAAAATGGCTTCTTAAGGCAGAGATTGAAACCACTGGGGCTGAATATTCAGACTTGTTCATCCCAGTCCACTTTACTCTAGTCTAAACCCATAATGTAATTGGGTCTCATACAGGATTGATTATTACATATTCCATTTTTCAAAACATGTATATTTCATAGTGGTCTATTCATTTTTACACAATTTTACATTGCAACTTTTGGGTATATTTTTCACATAATCTTTTATTAGTATCAGCACAATCAATGGACTTTCAGTACAATCTCAGACGCATAACCACAGCTAAAGATTGATTTCTCGCACCTACTTTTCAAAAGCTTCTTAACAATGGAATCAATACATTTTTACATATATATAAATAAAAAGCACAAAAAAAAAAAATCAAGGAGAGCACCTTGTAGATAAGAATTATGGAAAATAGAATCTTCTCTGTCATACATAACTATGTGTGATGTCATATGTGACATCAATATGGACGCATGGTAGCATTTCACCTGAAGTGTTGACAAAGACAGCGAGTGCAAACCCATGGGGATGTAACAGCAAAACACCATTCAAACCTGATGGTGTTCCATCTCCATAGGTGAAAATCATTGTCTGTGCATGCTACCACCAAAAACAAACGCTGGCAACATCAGGGAGGTAGGGCACAGACACCGACAGAAATGAAGATGCAGAGAAAGAATGAGAGAGAGAAAACACAATATGTAAAATGCATAACAAACAGTTCATGCTACTGTTTCAACAAGTACGCCTAAACATACAGGAATGGGCCGGAATCAAGACAGCAGGAAAAATTAAATATATATATATTTTTTTTACTTTTTCTTTTAAACAACACACTGTTCATATCTGGATGTCCCTACCCCTCCACTCCATTTATTTGTATGTACATGTATACAATATACAATTGATTTACATTTCCAATGCCTTCCTTAACTCACCTTCCTTGCATACATTTTTTTTTCCAACACACAACCATCCAACCACTTCTGTTGGCATAATTTAACATGCACACTTATTTCAACCGGTGCACAAAAACTACCATCATTCAGAAAACAATCATGACACTGACGCAGGTAACCCTTTTTGATGACTCTGATAGAAATACAGAGCTGCCAAGGCCAAGGTCTCGAAAGCAAAAAGTATAGCATTCTGACATCTTAAGTGTAGCATTCCAAATTCAAGTGCAGAACTTGTATGTAATATGACTAGTCAGACTCGACAGCTATCCCAAGTCATGTTTGCTTCACACACGACATGATGGTAGACAACAGAAATCTCCCTAGTTATCACATGGTTTTGACTTGGACCTACAAAAACATCAAAATGGCTGACGATGGAAACCAATCAACAAGGTGGCAAAATCACGACCACCTCCAGCAATTTTTCTTGTACTTTTTTTTCATGCTTTTCTTAGCAAATTTGGCTATCACATTTATGAAATAAGTTCAAAGTCTAAAGATCTACCTTCCTTTGGTTCTGTTTAAGCCACTGTTAAGTCCACGAGTGTTTTTTTTTTCCCCTCACATTTTCAAAAGTTTTGCTTTTCAGTGTAGCATTTCATCAAAAAGTGTAGCAGCCTAGCATTGTCAACGAAATCATAGTATGCTACGTAGGAAGCTTCGCACCTGGCAGCTCTGGAAATGCACAGTCATAGGAACAGTAGACATCACTTCAGCACTAAAGGCACTGCTACACCAGCTCTCCTATCATACAGCTGGGGATGACTGTTCAAGCCTGACTTCAAACACAAGTGTAAGCCACAGCTCTAAAATATAGTGGGTTGAGGGAGACGGGTAGGTAGGCACAGCCATTTCAACATGTACAGTGTTTCTCCTTCACATGTGTGTGCATTTTACACACGGCTGGTTTGCCCCATGAGTTTCTAACCTCTTCCCCAACTGGCTCCTGTAGCAGTATGCTTACTCTTACTGTCTGCTGTAACAGGGTCCAACTCAGGTTATGTTGTGCATTCATCCAAGTGCTACAAAACATGCATAAAATAGCATACCAATACCAAGCATTAAAATTTCGATCACTGGGGCACTCAAGCACCTGAACACACACACAAGCTGATGATTTTCGATGCATACACAGTTCCCCCACCTCTTCTCTCCCCCCTTTCCTCCCATCCTATCCCCACCACATGCACAAACACAGTTTCTCTCTCCCCCCCCCCCCCCCCCCCCCCCCCCCCCCCCCCCCCCCCTCCCCCCCTTACGGCTGATGATGGTGATAAGGTTTCTCTCCTGTCATGGCAATATTTACTATTGATTTTGTCTTTTATTAATCGTTTTATTTTTTTTTTGTTTTTGGCTTAATCAGTTCACATGTTTTTCATATATATTTCACTGATGCCTATGTACATGAAAGAGACTATTCTGAATGTTCTCACTTCCTTCACTTCTGCTTACAATCTACCAGTTTTATGGTCACTGCTTACACTTCTTGGTATAGTTTTAAACTTTATCCATTACTGTTTATATCTATCAATAACTCACATTCAGTCTTAAGCACTTATTTTCAAAAAGTGACATACATTCAATATAAATACATTTTGTGTAAAAAGTCAACAAAGACATTCACACAAACTCATAAACTGACAACTCACACAAAAATACCTTCAAACATTCTCCCTCAAGCACACATGCATATATATACATACAGGAACTTATACATCTACACCTCTTCCACATGAGCACACAAATACACAATGGGAAGGAATTGATAACACCAGGACAGACAGAGAGTCTATGGGGACAGAGATCCTGTGATGAGTGGCTCCCTGTTCTCACCATTCCTATCATCATTCTAACCCTCTCATAACCTCAACCACCAAACTGGAACGCACTGCCACAGGAGGCTAACAACCACGTCACTGGATTGCTACAAGTTAACCTCTTACCCCCAATGAAACTGCTGTTAACCCTGACCCTGGTGTTTGTTCTGACCCTCATATCTCCACCGACCCTGCAGTCTCCACTAACACCTCCACTCATCTATAACAGCAACAATCACAACATTTGATTTGTCATATATTCCAATTCTCTAAGTATAAGATACTGATGTCACTATCCCCCCACCTCTTACAGGATGCTGACAACACTGTCCCCTTTCTCTATTAACAACACTGTCCCCTTTCTCTCTCCCTGCCTGTCCCCTGTCCTCTCCCTACATGACGCTGACAACACTGTCCCCTTTCTCTCCCTATATGATGTTGAAAACACTGTCCCCTTTTCTCTCCCTCTATGAGCTGCCAACACTGTCCCGTTTTCTCTCCCTACATGAAGCTGACAACACTGTCCCCTTTCTTCTCCCTGTACGATGTTGACAACAGCTGACAACACTGTCCCCTTTCCTCTCCCTGTATGATGTTGACAACAGTTGACAACACTGTCCCCTTTCCTCTCCCCTGTATGATGTTTGACAACACTGTCCCCTTTTCTCCCTATATGAGCTGACAACACTGTCCCCTTTCTTTCCCTATATGATGTCAACAACACTGAGCCCTTTTCTTTTCCTATATGATGTCGACAATACTGTCCCCTTTCTCTCCCCTATATGATGCTGACAACACTGTCCCCTTTCTCTCCCTATATGATGCTGACAACACTGTCCCCTTTCTCTCCTTATATCAGCTGACAAGACTTGTCCCCTTTTCTCTTCCTACATGACACTGACCACACTGTCCCTTTCCTCTCCCTATATGACGCTGACAACATTGATCCTTCTCTCTCCCTATATGATGCTGGCAATACTGTCCCCTTTTCTCTCCCTGTATGATGCTGACAAACACGTTCCCTTTCTCTCCCTGTATGATGCTGACAACACCGTTCCCTTTCTCTCTATATATGCTGCTGACAACACTGTCCCCTCTCTCTCCCTATATGATGCTGACCCACCGTCCCTCTCTCTCCCTATATGCTGCTGACAACACTGTCCCCTCTCTCTCCCTATATGATGCTGACAACACTGTCCCCTTTCTCTCCTCTATGACACTGACAACACTGTCCCCTTCCTTTCCCTCTATGACACTGACAACACTGTCCCTTTCTCTCCCTATATGATGCCGACAACACTGTTCCCTTTCCTCTCCCTGTATGATGTTGACAACACTGTCCCCTTCTCTCCCTATATATAATGCTGACAACACTGTCCCCTTTCCCTCACTATATGATGCAGACAACACTATCCCCTTTCTCTCCCTATATGATGCTGACAACATTGTCCCCTTCTCTCTCCTATATATGATGTTGACAACACTATCCCCTTTCTCTCCCTATATGATGCTGACAACATTGTCCCCTTTCTCACCCTATATGATGCTGACAACACTGTCCCCTTTCTCTCCCTATACAATGCTCACAACACTGTCCCCTTTTCTCCCCCTATATGTGCTGACAACACTGTCCCCTTTTCTTTCTCCCTATATGATGTTGACAACACTGTCCCCTTTTCTCTTCCTATATATATGTTGACAACACTGTCCCCTTTTCCTTTCTCTATATATGATGTTGACAACACTGTCCCCTTTTCTCTCCCCTATATAATGCTGTCAACACTGTTCCCTTTTCTTTCTCCTATATATGTTGACAACACTGTCCCCTTTTCTTTTCCTATATAATGTTGACACAACACTGTCCCCTTTTCTTTCCTATATAATGTTGACAAACACTGTCCCCTTTTCTTTTCCTATATAATGTTGACAACACCGTCCCCTGTTCTTTCTCCATATGATGTTGACAACACTGCAACACTGCCCCATTTTCTTTCCCTATGTTTCCCTATGTGAACAACATTGCACCCTTTTTTCTCTCTCTAAATTGCACCCTTTTCTCTCTCTAAATTACTTGATAGCACTATTCCTTTTTACTCTCACTATATGATGTGATAATTCTATCCCCTTATCCTTTGTGATGGTAACAACACTGCTCCCTTATCTCCCAATATGATTTTTGTTAACAATGCCATTATCTCTCACTACACCATGTTGGTAACACTCTCCCCTTATTTCTAACTACATTAAGTTCATAACACTCTCTCCTTATTTCGGAGTACGTAAAATTGATCACACTCTTCCCTTTTTCCGACTATATAAAGTTGGTAACACTCTCCTCTTATTTCTAACTGTATAAAGTTGACAACACTTTACTTTTATTTCAGACTACATTAAATTCATAACATTCTCCCCCTATTTCCGACTGTATAAGTGGATGATACTCTCCTCTTATTTCTGACCATATCAATTTGACAACACTCTATTCTTATTTCTCATTATATAAAGTTTATAGCACTTTATTCTTAATTCTGACTATATAAAGTTGAAATATTCTCCCCTCATTTCTGACTATATATGCTGATAAAACTCTCTTCTCATTTCTGACTTTATTATGTTGATATAAGACTGCCCTTTATCGATAACACTATTCCTTTATCTCTTACTCCCAGATGTAAACAACAATGTCCTTCATATTTCACTATCTCATGTTAATATCACTCCCCCTATTTCTGACTATATACACCACTGATAACAATGTTCCCTTATTTGTTTCTAAATGATGCTTGTAACACTGTCCCCTAATGCTTCACTGCATCATGTTGATAAAATATGCTGGTAACAATGTTCCCTAATATTTCTCTTCATCATGTTGATAACACTCTCCCCTTATTTCTTACTATATAATATCAATAACACCATCTCCCTATCTCCCCTTTCTGACAGCATTGTCCTCCTTGATCTCTCACTATATGTTGCTGATAATGCTGCTGTCTACTTGTATCTCACATGATGATGATGTCCTACTCTCTCAAAGACTAGTGCTGATGACACTGTCCCCCTATCTCTCAAAAATGGCGATAACATTGTCCTTTTATCTCTCGCAGACAGAAATGGTGACATTGATGCCGAGGTTGCCATGGTCGGCAAACAGCTGTGCGATGTTGGTGTCAAAGACGAGACAGTCGCTGGACATGATGGCAGACTGAATCCCATCATGAATACTACGAGGTGCTGCTTCCCACGTCAGTCTGCGTCTGTGTCCATTCAGCTCAAGTCTGCACACAGTCATCTTCCTGTCAGTTTCACCTGTCACTGTTCACTTCAATCTGCAAACAGCTGTAAACAAACACCTGCGTACCAGCAGATAATAAACACAATTATTACATATACAGAGATAACAACCAAATGCGTTATGTATGTATGGGCTAAAATGAGCAAACTGGAACCACAAGGTCGAGTGTCATTCACTTAAAGGATGTATCACTGATAGTGTTGCTCAAATTTTCTAACCAACATCGCAAGTGTCTTAGGTCTGGAACACACCAGGATAGATCATGCACGGAAGCAAAGAACACAGCCCTGTCATGTATTCTCTGACAACTATGGAAGTCCACAGCAGCAGCAGCAGCATCATCATCATCATCATCATCATCGTCATCCTAACCATCAGCACAACCAAAAAAAAAAAATTAAGTTTTGTGGACCTTTATAACCTGACCACACTTCGTTTTCCTCTTCACAACTATGCCCTAGACCAATTCATGTTGTCATCAGTATCAGCAACTTCATGGCTACTGTTACTAAGCAGACACAGCGGCACCATGCAGAAGGGGCCATATTCCATCCATGATGGTCTGCAACAAAGCTTAGCAAGTAGTGTCCTACATATTGGATGAGAATAGCCTCTTCAAGCACAACTGAACACCATCAAAGGAACTCAGTAATAGTGCATTGTCTCCTCGAGTGGAATGCCTTAAGACGACAGGATTGACTGCCAGTGCTAGAGCTGCTGCCAGACAAGCCAGGACATGTTTCTGTACGCAGACACAGAATGAGGGAGGTGCTGATAATGCCACTGAAGTGACCCCGCCTTGTTTACCCTAAAACCGCTATTGGTGTACTTTTCAACAAGAATCAGCATGTTTTGGAAAAAGTGTGAACAAAATTCAACATTTCTGTAAAAGTGTGAGAGATGGAGTGGTGGCATTCATTTCATGTTTCACATGCCATCACACTAAAGAGGCTTCTTCGAGGGAAAGCCATCTGATCTTGCATTAACTACGCTCAACATAGGGTTTTTTCTTACGCAAATCACTTTCAAACCCAATTCACCCAGCATACTTTGGTACAACCTCATCCTCTCTGATTTGATGTTTCAGGGCATGTTGTTGGAAAAAAAGACATAGTCTGACTCACTATCTTGTGTGGAAGTTAGCAAGAGTTGTCACTCTTTGGTCACAGCCCCTTATATGGTTACATTCTGCAAGTACAATCATTACTCAAGACCTTCATCCCTACAATTTTTTTCAACCTATTTCCTTTTTCCTGGTTCCTCGTATTCTTCATATATTTGCCAAACATATACACAACACAGCAAAATCATGCGGGTAAACAGGCCTGAATTATACTCAAGATGGGGCAGAAAACACACACACACACTGCCACATATCTAAAATACATAAAGAGACAATCTGTTTGGAGAAATGAACACATTGTGTATTTGTAGACATCTGGTTTACTGATTAAAGTTTTTAATTAGTACAGTATAGTATACATCCTTTAGGTGGATAAATATGTCAAATAGCAAACCAGCACAATGAATACTTAAACACAGCAAAAATACTCTCTATCAAATACACATATAACCTATCTAAAGACATAAAGAACACAGAGGAAAAGCAACAATGAAAAGGCATGACAAGGAAACAATCACCTGTAGATGAAGTTCTCGGCCTGTTTACGGGTGCCGATGAGCTGCACAATGGCGTAGAACATCTGCAGGCCATCCATCTTCTCCTGCTTCTCCAGCACCAGCATGAAGTTGTGACCAAAACAGGACTGCATCATCACCCAGTCCACCGCCCCCGGCAGGTTAATGTCTGTGGCCAGGAACACTATGTCTTCCCCTGTCATCCATCATCACTACCATCATCATCATCATCACCATCATTATCACATCATTGCTGCCATCATCATCATCATCATCATCACCCAGTCCACCGCCCCCGGCAGGTTGATGTCTGTGTCCAGAAACACTTTTGTCTCCCCCTGTCATCATCATCATCATCATCACCCCAGTCCACCGCCTCCAGCAGGTTGATGTCTGCGGCCAGGAACACTATGTCTTCCCCTGTCATCATCATCGCTGCCACCATCATCATCATCACCCAGTCCACCATCCCTGGCAGGTTGATGTATGTGGCCAGGAACACTACATCTTCCCTGTAATCATCATCGTTACCATCACCATCAGTATTGTCATCATCCCAATTTATTCAGGCAACTGGATGTCTTTGACCAGCAGCACAACACTTTTCCCTGTTTTTATCATAAACATCATTTTCACCCAGTTTCTCCAGCCAGCTGAAAACATCATTTACGCCTATCATCTTGCTATACTTCATCACACATACACAGACAAGTAATCTGGTGTCAGACTTTGCTACTCTTTTCACTAATTTCACAGTCACTGCTGTGGGTGACATATGAAATCTATTATTATCATAAATGATTTAACACCAAAGTTTAATCACATCTATTGTCATCATAAATCCACATCATAGTCATCACACATTGTTAGCTTGTGCTGCTTCACCCATCCTCACAAAGATGAATGTAATTTCTAACATAATATTTCCATCAGTTCATAGCAGCAGCACTGTCACAGGAATCATCATCTTTTACACAATCTATTATCTCCATACCTTTACCTATAATGAACATGCATATCCTCAAAAACTAATATTGCTGATCATGAGCAAACACACACACACACACACACACACACACACACACACACACACACACACACACACACACTCTCTCTCTCTCTCTCTCTCTCTCTCAACGCTGGTAATTAAACAGACTCCTTTTTCACTGAGAAAGCTGAGATTTATAAAAAAAAAAAAAAAAAATTTCATACTACCATTCATGACTAAACATACCCCCCCCCCCCCCCCCCCCCATCAAAATGGTTTGTAGCAACCAGTAATATTTATGATCACAAAAATGTGAACAAATATAATGATGGCAAGCAATGACATAAGAGTGCAAAATTCTCTTGATTTTAACACCAGAGATAATAAGAAAAGGCTGGTTATGAAAGTAACAAAAACTCTGCTGAAAATGAAGGACATAATGAAGAGATGTGGATAATGACTGATAATGGTGAACAGACTGAAATAATAATCTACAACCTACAGGGACCTTAGTGATTCTACAATCTACAAGGATCTTGGGAAAGTGCATCATCTTTCACACACTTTTTAACAAGTAAACCTGCCTTCGTCATGAACTTGAATGAATATATATTCAACAAAGTAACAACCATGGTCTATTCCAACATGTTAACAACAAAGTAATTATACAGTCAGAATAGTAATCATGAAAGGGTTGTGATAAAAAGTGAATACAAATTCAGAGGCACAACACTGATGATAAAATGGCGGGAGCACAGATGTAAAAAAGATGGTACCAATAACACAGGAAGGTTGTGGTGAGAAGAGGAAAAATATGGTGAGAAAGACACTGGCACTGACCTTGCAGGGTGGGTGATACTTTTGTGGGACTGCATGAGGTGGGCCATCACATGTTCCAGGGATCCCTGCCACTTACATGATGCTCCAGGACATGGACATGTGTACGGCCTGCACAAAATAGGAAATCAAATTCAGCTTTTTTTTTTTGTAATTTGTTCACTGACGTCTTCACTTTGTTATCTTCCGTCTCTTTCATCTTCCAGGCAAATTGTGATGCCTCATGTTGAATTACATGGCACGGTAGTACTTGTGTTGTATGGTATATAAATTTATCATCACTGCGGGTTTCTCTGACTACATCAACCTCTAACCCCTCCAGGCTTGTGGAGTGCAGCATTACCAGGGATTTCATAAAACTTTGTAAGTTTTATGCAAACTTCTTTTTTTTTTCATCCTATCTGCAAAAGCTTTGTTTACCTAACAAAAGTGGATTTGTAATTGCCAAGAACATGGTCAATTCTACTCTTGCTTCAGCTTCTTTTACATGAGCTGCGTAGAGCATGGATAACATCACTTCCAAGCATTATCTTATCTTTGTCATCTTTCTCTTTTTGTTTATCATTTATCCTTTTAATCTGTTTCCTTTGGTGCACTACCCCCATATCACAAACATATCCTAACCTGTTTGTAGGTGTTACAATCTGTATCTTTATCTTTTCCATGTCACCCTCTACATCTTCCTGTTGTTAAAGACATGAAGGATATCTTTATCTTCATCTTATCAATATAAGAACAATATGTGGGTCACTCTCTAACTCATGTCTGTCTTGTAATCAGCAAGTAAACATGCAAAGAACAATTTGAACACAACCAATTTACATACTGTTATGCAGTAAAACCCCTAGCATAAATTCTGAGTGACACAACTGACTTACTCACAGGTCTGTTTATACTATTAGAACAAAGTACATTGGCCTGAAGTTGTCAAGCTAAAGGGGGAAAAGGTATTGACAAAACCTGCAATAACCTGCTAATATTTCTTGTTTACACTCAACCCTGTGTTTCTCTGTTTCTTTTCGTTTTCTTTTTTTGGTCCCGGAAAGAGATGATAGTGAGCAGTATTTTACTTTCAGCAGCTGCTGTAATAAGCCCTGCACTGGAAGTTTGAAGTCTACGTTATGCCTAAATATCACTATTTTTTCAAATTCATCAGCATGAATTTTACTGACTTCATTGTGTACATTTCTCACGATGCAAAAATTGAGAATCCTTATAAAATGAGTAAATGAGCACAGACTGACTATGAGCAAACACTTCTGTAGATGTAAAACCAGCGCAGTCATCTTGCTATCCGCTAAGCTAAACTTCTTCTGTCATAATGAAGGGAACATTTCTTTCCCCACCAAAGCATGTTCTTCTTGTCGCAAGCTGTGTTTAGAACTAAAATTGGTTAAATCAAATTCATTTCACTCCCCTTGACAGACACATCTGCCTTAGACTGTGCATAAGCAGGGACAACAGGGAAAACGTACCTGAATTCACAGGTCTCTTCGTGTTCCCCTTTATCTGTGTGTAGCAAAGTTTGTGGACAGCCGTTGTTGGAGTAGCGACAAGGGAAGAGCACTGTGGCTGCCACCTTCTCCATAGCCAGGTTACGGATATTGCCTGCCAAATGAAAACCTCCAGTGTTAAGTCTTCACCATGAATGTTAAATGTCACTGCTCACTGCTTTGTAAAACAATACAAGGACAGCATTACTCTATCATAGCTAATGTTAAGTGTCACTGCTCACTGCTTTGTAAAACAATAAGCAATACAAGGACAGCATTACTCTATCATAGTTTAGATTTGGATACAAATGTATATTTCTGATTCTGTGTTGACTCTTCTTATACTGTGGAACAATGTGAAATTTTATTTTCAACGTTTTCAATAGTATGCCAGAAACTCTTTAAAGACATCTGAAAAATGACAACACAGTTTGTGAACACAGTCTCACCTTCAAGAGACTGTAACTCTGAGGCTGACAATTCTACTTTGATCTGAAAGTGATCTGCAGTGTGACTGAAAGTATACACAAGAAAAACAAAAAAAAAGCCACTATAACTTGATTCATGTCAAAAGTCATATCAGACACACATACTGGGAGAAGATCTGTAACATTCCGATTTCCTTTTCCTGTCTCTGGGCAGAAAAACCATTTTAATGGTGACTTCTAAAAGTCTTATGACCTTTTGTGGAGGATCGCCTGTTTGTCACTCTCTTTCCTCCCCCCTCCAAAACATTCTTCCCTTAGCCCTGCCTCTTTGTCGCTCTCCCTCCTCCCTACCCCTTCCACATCTTTCCCTCAGCTCCTGCCCTTCCCTTCTCCCACCCACCGCCATTCCTCCCTGTCCATCAAGTCCACTTTGACCACACCACTGACGTACACAAGCATTTTCTGAGGAATGGCGAGTATTATAAGTTGAAAGATATTTGTTGATCTGTTAATCTTCAGGCACCTATGCACAACAGTTGTATCAGTGACTAAGTAAGTGTATGCCAATCGGTCTCAATACACATGGAATCTTGTGCAGGGATGGGAAATTGTATACGTATGCACTTTTATCTTTTAATGAACTTTTTGTTTATTTATATATACTAATTTGTAACTTTCATCAATCTATCTTTTAATTTATTTTCTTTTGTACTGTATCATTATTTATTTCTATCTTTAATCCATCATCATTTAATATAAATAGAATCTTCTGAATTGCAGTTTCACACATCTTTATGTTTATACACTGCCCTAACATTTGCTTGTGCAGATGTTCTGGAACACGCATGTACATACACTTCCCAATAATTGAATACGCACCATATATGACATATACCCACACCCATACTAAAACACCCATGCACAAACACACACAATCCATGTACACGCACACACACATACATGCACACACACTCACATACTAGTGCACCCACACATACATGTATACACACACACACACACACACACACACACACACACACACACACACACACACACACACAGTAATGGAGCAAACCATGTTAGCTACGTATCCACAGCCTGACCAGTATGCTAGATTAAGACATGTTTTTTTTTTTCTTTCCTGGCATCTAATCCATACGACTCTCTTCTACGATGTGTTCTTTCTTTCATCTGTTCCTTCATAACTTATATCACTGCACACAATCTGAGCACTGCGCCCTCAAGGCTCAGCTGATATGGCACAGGGACATTCTCTGCACACAACCGGACCTCCAAGACGAAACTGAAAATGACACAAGTAGCATTGTAATTAGTGATTTTCCAAAGCGTTTCCCTGTGTGAGTATCTTACCAAGAGGTCCCCTGCAGGTGGGGCAGGTGGCCAGCTTCTGTCGACAGACTGGCAGACAATGTGTCCACTCTGGCACTGCATAATAGGAGGAAGGGCATAGTCAAAACACACTGGGCACTCAAAGTAGCTGGCCAGGTCGGAGTTGTTCGCTGTGAGATCTGCACATCAGATGGGAAAAAAGCAGTGCTTTCATTCTTTCACTCTTTACCAGCCTTCCCTGTGCAGTACTACATGTCCTTCGTATCTCTCTAGCACATGCTGGAGAATTTGTTTTTTAATTTGGACACATATTCAGCCCATTAATATGCCCAGAAATGTAAGCGCAAACTTCTGTTACCAGACGGATCAAAACAGTCAAACCATAGGCTTCAGCAAGTACCACATGAACTGATCCGGTTTAACTTACATTCAGTTGCGCCATTTCATGAACGATAACTCTTCATACTCACTCAAAGTAATCCCTTTTTTCTCAGACAAAACGTACCAATGGTTTGTTTTTCTTGTGTGTGTGTTTTTTTTTTTTTTTTTTTAAATGCTTGAGGCATACAGAGTTCTAAGTACCATTGTGAGAGAAAAAGTCAGGCAAAGTTAAATAATGACAAAATTAGTCAAATTCCTCCCTGCAATACAGTATGCTCTGTATGATCAATGTATGCAAATCTCAAGTGACGTTTACACTTTATATATACTGATTAATATTTCATTTTGATTGCCAGTTCAGCTAACAATCTGAGCTAAAGATCTGAAAATTTCACATTTTTTAAATAATAGTGTTAAATTGTGATCGAATTATTAACTAGATCGACAAATTTGTACAAATGGAATATTTCTTTTCAAATGCACACTTGAGGTTTTGAGAAAATGCAATAGTCACTGGGTGTTGGAGAGTGTGGTGGGTGGTGTCTTTTGTATATGTGTTATGTACTGTGGTTGTAATGTGCATTGGTGTGTGTGTGTATGTGTGTGTGTGTGTGTGTGTGTGTGTGTGTGTGTGTGTGTGTGTGTGTGTCTGTGTCTGTGTGTGTGCTTGTGTGTGCGTGCGAGAGTAAGTGACAAAGTGTTACAAGTGAGAGAGAGAGAGAGAGAGAGAAAGTGTGTGTGTGTGTGTGTGTGTGTGTGTGTGTGTGTGTGTGTGTGTGTGTGTGTGTGTGTGTGTGTGAGGGAGGGAAAGAGACACTGAAAGAGAGAGAGACACAGAGACTGAGAGAGAGAGAAACTGGCTTCTGTGCGTGTGTGTGTGTGAGTGTGTCTATGTGTGTGCATGTGTCTATCTGTGTGCATGTTTATCCATAATTAATCCATAGTATAAACAGTCCTGTACTGACAGTTTGGTGATGGCAGTTCTTGACTGGTGGGCAGACTCTGTCCATTGCTTCCCGGCACCCCTGGTACCACCCCCTCTTTTCACATTGTTGTTAGGTTGTCGACTCATCCTACACCAATGGGCTGCCTGGGTAGGAACACCTGAATCCCAAACATCATGTGTGCACATTACAAATTATATATCTGAACACCACAACACCCATAATAAAGTAGCATAAGACTGATACAAAAAACCCTCTGATGATGTTTTTTTAGATGTTTAGCCCAGCCTCAAAAGGCCAATTCAATGAATATAGGCTGTCATTACTCACAGAAAAAAAACCCAATCTTGAAAAAGAAAAAGAAATAAACAGTAAAGACAAAAAGAACATGACCCTACTGACCTATTTTCCTGTGCTACATGCAGACAAATAACTAGGTCATACTGAGGGTGCACGTCACTCAACTTAATATATCATACATAGTTCATAAAATAACTGAAATTTTCTGATGAATAAATACAATGACAGTAGCATGAATTACAAATATTATATGAAAATAGTAGACAACAGTAAAGAAAATGAAGAACACATTTCTTTCACTATGCAATTAAAGATGGTATAACCAAGTTTTACCAACAGAAAAGATGAAATATGGTTACATGCATGAAATTTGAAAAAATAATGATTCAGTTTACATTACTAAAGTAGAAGCAAAAACAGGCAACTCAACAAGAAAGAGAGAAAAAATCACAGACAACAGGAACCCCCCCCCCCCCCCCCCCCTTTTTTTTTTTAAGGCAGTCACTACAGACTACAGAGACAGAAAATATTTCACTAATTGAGCATTCGAAAAGCAATTCTTAGGAGCTCTAAGAAAAAGTGAATTCATGTATCAGAAAAACAGTGGTGGTTTTGTTTTGTTTTGAATTCTTACAAATCATTATCACATCTTCACTAAAAGAAAAAAATGTAGATCTTGTCATCACTTAACTACTATTCTGCAACTGCTAGGATCAAATTTTAGTATAATCAACAGATTTATAATAATAATTATTGCAACTATCTTGACTTTTATCAGTTTTTTTAACTCCTTGTGAGACAATAATCCGTTGACAGAAAACTGCACAGTGAATTACTTATATCAAACTGCTTTTTGTACTAGTTAATCTTTTTTTACAAAAAAATCTTAAACATTAGTAATAGGGCTCAACAACAAAAAATGTGGACAAATGAATCACAAGACAAAACATGACGTGTTTTGACTTCTTAGGCTTTCTTCTGGCAAGATACAAAACACTCAGGACAACGAAAATGAAAGAGCAATCACTTATCTTCATCAACTTCAGTGCATGACAGGCATTCAATACCTATCTTGCGCTGAAGTGGATGAAGATAAGTGATTGCTCGTCACACAATGCCTATCTTGCACTGAAGTGGAATGATTGCTAATTTATTTTCATTGTCCTGAATGTTTTGCATCTTGCCTGAAGAAGACCAATGAGGTCTACGGGGGGGGGGGGGGGGGGGGGGGTTGTTGTTGTTATTTTTTATTTTGTTTTTTGTTTTTGTCTGTGCACTATCACTAACACTTAAAATTGTTTTAATTTCCGCCTGCAGTCGCCTCACTTTGCAACCTGACCTTTCACAGGCCAGATGTTAACACTGATGATAGTTTTTGTAATTTGAAAGCACTATATATTAAAAAAAAAAAAAAAAAACCCAAAATAAAAAAAAACAAACAGAGAGATCTTGACTGTTGCTTTGATTGCGTTCAGTGTTACAGTTTTGGTCTACTTTTACCGTAGTCCTTGTCCTAATTATTTCTAGTTCAGGAAGAATCATAGTAAATCACAAGATAGTCTGTGTAAAGTTCACATTAGGCACCGGCCAATACTGGCATGTCTGACGCTGAACTGTTTTGTTTACATCATGATGTCGATAGTAAGTGCCGCATGAAACACTAACACTCGATTAAGTTGTCCAACAGATAGATCTATAGAGTGACAATACTGAACGGTGAACCATTCGTCACTTTGTGCCATTCATGATCCACAGTGGTTTATTCACGGCGACTTCACACATGTCGTTCGCAACGACTCAAAACTAAACTGACAGTTTAAATAAAATTTGCATTACCTCGTTGGTGGATCCAGAGCCCACAAACTTGTTAATGTTGAAATTACTCCCGAATCTCTTCCTCTCTCACAACCAAGGAAAACAAAATGTGTTTTACGTCATCAGAAAAGGTCTATGTTATTGTACCGAGCAACTTTTTTTTTTTTTAATGAAAAAGACTGCAGATAAGCACAACCGTGTAGGAAAGAGAATACTTTTTTTTGTTAAATTATATAATACAAATATTATTTAATCATCATTTTTTTTTAATGCATGGAGGGGTGCGATTTATTATATTATATGTTTATATATTTTAAATGATATCAATTAACCAGTATTCCCAGGTGGTCTAGTGGTTAGGATTTCGCGCTCTCACCGCGACGGCCGGGGTTCGATTCCCCGTCTGGGAATTTTTTTTTCCCCCCCCTGCTTCCACCGTTGCTTCGGTTGCTGCCGGTGGCGCCTGACACTCTAGGCGAGTGTTACTGTGAGTGACCTTCACTTTCGTTCGCTATCGAAGCTGCTGAAAACGATAACAATTGCTTCTGTTTCGGTGCTTCCTAGATATACCCCAAGAACTGGCGGTGTTTTTCACTGTTCTGCATGGCTTCGGTGGTTATTGAGTGATTTATGCTGCTCCAGTATTTCTGCCTAAGTTGGTACCCATGACCTTTTCTGTTCGTGAGTGCGAATACTTCCACTATAACTACAAGAGGCTGGTAACGGTAGATGTTATTCCGGTCCTGTACTTCCTGGATTTACCCATAGAACTGATTGTGTTTCTCACTGTTCTGAACGGCTCAGTGATCTCTGAGTGATTTGTGTTGCTTCAGCCCTGCCTTTATTGCTACCCACTGCCTATTAGTTATTACTGTTCACTGGCATCTGAAACCGTAAGTAATCTATTTCACTGTTTGGGTGCCTGAGCGTGCAAAGAAAGATTGGAGCTGTCACCTGGCAATTCCATGCTGAAACCGTAAGTAATCTGCTTCGTTGTAGAGACGCTACAGGCGCGAAGAAGAATTGGGACTGTCATTTACCTGGCAATTCGTGCTCCCGCGTCATACGACTTCTGGTTTTTATTTCTTTGTGTTCCTTCAGTTCTTTTGCCTGTGCAATGACCCTGAATGTGCCTACAAACTGATATAGTCTAATGATTGCATGATAATGATCTGACGCTCGTGCACAGGATTGCGTGTGGTGGATGACTACAGGTTCCAGTTTTTGTTGAGGTGATAGTAAACGTCTAATCATTGCCGCCAGCCGTGAAGATAAGGTGAAATTCAGTTCAGAGGGTGATAGTTATTACGTATAACTCTGCCGCTACAGTGAGCTGCTTTGCTATCGTGTTGTTCTCAAGTTCACTACACTTCTTGTTTGTGAAGTCGGACGACAAGCATCTGATAATGTCCAGAAAGAGTTCAGCATCGGGGGGTTCAACCTCTGCGGCGAAACTTTTCCACCAGCGAGCCATGTGGTAGCTGCAAGAAGATGGTGAAAGACATCACAAGTCCCTTCAGTGTGGTCAATGTGAGCGATGGTTTAAATGCGTCATGTCAGGCAGTATCTGAGGATATTTACGACGTAATTCTGAAAGACAGTAATTCCAGTAACCCACAGCTTCATTGGTTCTGTAACAGTTCATGCAACTTTTTTTTGCCTCAAAAGTGTTTGGTAAGATGGCAAAACTTGAAGTTGACATCAGTACACTGACTGAGAAAGTCTGCACAGCAGAAGGCCGCATCACTAAGATTGAGGAGGGTGAATTCACCATGCCTATGAAGGAGGCCATTGTGAACATACAAAAGGATGTTCAGGAGCAAGCTAACGCAAAGGCATTAAATAGAGAGACATTAAGTCTATGGTAGACACCACAACGAAGGAACTGACAGCTGAATCTGAGGACAGACACAAGAGACAGACCAACATGTGATTTTCAGACTTCCAGAGAGCATTTCTCAAGACAAGGAAACAACGAAAAAGGACGACGAAGAGAGGGTTATGCAGGTTCTAATAGAAATCGGTTCCAGGAGCCATCCAGTTGATATTCGACGCTTACGTACCCAGACATCAGAGGACAGGCAAGCAAAGAAAGACAGACCTCTACGAGTGTCCTTCACTGGTTAAGCAGCCCGCGATGAAAAACACTTAGACTTTTCAATAAGGCAAAGAAAGAAGAAAAAACAAGTGAGGGCGATGATGATGTAAGACTGTGTAGCACATTAGCTCTGCGTCAGGGTATGACCCCTTCCAAAATAAAACAGGAGGAGGAGCTCTTCAAAGAAATGAAGAGAAGGCAGGAAGATTCACAGAAGTCGGGGGACGAGATTGCCAAGTGGGAACGCAGGAACAGCCAGGTGGTCAACATAGGGAAGTACCCACCAAAACCGCCAAACCAAGACTAAGAATCGGTGCAAAGGGGAAAACCCCAACATCTGTACATAGCTGTAAAGTTTTCTCAAGCTACAGTAGTCTGACAGTTCTAGTCATTCTTTTTCTTCTGCTGGTCAGTCTTCGAGTAACTTAAATGATTTATCTTTTTTTGCACATGCTTATATACGAACGCTGATTGTTTGATGAACAAAAGACCTGAGCTTGAAGCTCTGATCAAATTGTATAGTCCTGCTATTATCGCTATTACAGAGGTAAAACCAAAGCACTGTCGATGCCCAGTACAGGAATGTGATATCACACTGGATGGTTATGAACTCTTTCACAACTTGGAAAAGGGAGGGCGTGGGATTGCCATGTATGCCAAGAGTAGCTTGAAACCATGTCTCAACGAGGAGTTAGCAACCGACTTTGAAGAATCAGTCTTCATGGAATGCAACCTGAGTGAGGGAACGTCTATCCTTGTGGGGCTTATCTGCAGGAGCCCTAAGAGCAGTGTAGAAAACAACAGGAGCCTAAATGACCTGAGGAAAGAAACGGAGGCAAACCCAACCTTTGTTGCTCTTGGGTGACTTCAGTTATCCAGATAGAAGAACGAAACGTGCAGTACAAAAGAGGACCACCCTGCCTACAACTTCTTGAAAACATCAGCATCAGAAAAAAAAAAAAAAAAAAACTACTGGTTACAGAGATGGCCAGTCACCAAGCCTTGTTGACTTGGTTTTCACAAATACAGAGGAAATAGTGAATGAGGCAGTTACCGACGCAGGCCTGGTAAGAGCGACCATGCTGTGTTCAGAGTGAATCTGACTTGCAGCAAGACTCAGAGTTGGAAAGACAGCAGTACTCGTTACAGCTTCTCAAAGGCTAATACTGATAGAGTGGTCGAAGAACTGAGATCAGTGGACTGGGAATTAGGTCTTAGGGATAAAACCACGAAAAGACTTGGGCCTTCATCAAGAGCAAGAGGAAATTGTGAATGAGGTAGTTACCGACGCAGGCCTGGGTAAGAGCGGCCATGCTGTGCTCAGAGTGAATCTGACTGGCAGCAAGACTCAGAGTTGGAAAGACAACAATACTCGTTACAACTTCTCAAAAGCCGATACCAATTGAATGGTCGAAGAACTGAGATCAGAGGACTGGGAATTAGGACTTAGGGACAAAACCACCGAAGAGACTTGGGCCTTCATCAAGAGCAAACTGATCACCGCAATAGACAACCATGTTCCAAAGATCAGGGTGACAGGTAAGCAATCCAAGAAGTGGATGGACAAGGGGACCTTAAAGAGCGTTAGGAAGGAACACCAGCTGTTTAGAAAATGGAGTGAAAGCAGAGATGGCAAGGAGTTCATCAAATATGCAAGAGTCCGCAACCAAGCCAGAAACGCAACCAGGAAAGCCCAGAGAAAACTAGAAAAATCTGTCGCAGCCCAGGCAAAGAAAAATACAGAAGCTTTCTGGTCCTATGTCAAGAGCAAGACTACAACCAAAAGCGGTGTTGGAGATTTGAGAAAGAACGATGGCTCGAAGACCTCATCCGACCAAGAAAAAGCTGAAGTACTGAATGCTTTCTATAAGAGTGTTTTTACAACTGAAACAGACGACGATTTACCTGAACCACCTCAGTACTTTTCCAGCAGCAAACTGAGAAATTTTGACATCACAGAGGATAAGGTCAAGAAGCTTCTGGGTGAAATTCACACAGGGAAGTCGCCAGGTCTGGACGGATTACACCCTCTAATCCTGTCAAGGGCAGCTGACGTATTGGTTATGCCCATCAGTCTGCTTTTCAGAGGATCACTGAATGAGGGTGTGATTCCTGATGATTGGCGCCAGGCAAACGTCACGCCTATTTTCAAAAAAGGCAGTCGTCTCTCTACAAAAATAACTATCGCGCCCAGTCAGCTTGACATGCATAGTTGGAAAGGTCATGGAGAAAACTGGTCACAGAAGCCCTGATTTATCATCTGGAAAGAAACAGTTTGATCAGTGACAAACAACATGGAGTTGTAAGTGGTCGCTTATGCGTTACACAGTTGCTTGATGTTCTTGACACATAGACAGCGATCATGGATGATGGGGGCTCAGTGGATATAATCTACATGTACTTTCAAAAGGTTTTCAATAGTCCCTCATCGAAGGCTCGTCTCAAAGACAAGAGCACATGGGATAGACGGTCAGGTCCTGAAATGGATACAAGACTTCCTGAGAGATAGGCAGCAAAGAGTGGTGATCAGCGATGCACAGTCAAACCAAGCCAGTGTGACCAGTGGGATTCCTCAAGGGAGAGTTCTAGGCCCAATTCTTTGTCATGTATATCAATGATCTTCCCACTTGGGTCCACAACAACGTTCGTCTCTTCGCTGATGACACAAAGATTTTCTTCAGGACTGACATGGAAGATGCCACACATGGAGCCAGTTCGTACCAAGGCAGCTAAACTACAGCCATCGTTATGCCAGATAGAGCTGGGCTGTGCCAAACATGACATTTGTGATGTAGTAGTATCTCTGGCTCTGCTGCGAACGTCAGGCAATTCCTCTTGATTTCTCACTCCCAGATTTTAAAAGAAATCGAAAAAAAAAAAAATAATGAGAAACATTTAAACACACACACACACACACACACACACACACACACACACACACACACACACACACACACACCACTAAAAGTCTTAGCACAATGGACAGCTAGTGTACACCTCTGGATAGTGTGTACAATTTTCGCTGCCTAGTCAGCAGATTACAACATGTCATAAATTGTGAATCAGATTGACCAAAAATGTTTGAAAGGAGTTTACGGATCAACAGGAGAATGGCCTACGGGTTTAGAAAGAAAAAGTGAAAAAAAAAATCAATAATGATAATTTTTTAATGAACAAAAGAGAAGCAGTTTAAGTCAACAATTAAAACACTGGACTAAAACAAAGTGTATGATCGAGCAAATAACAACACTGATTTCTTTTAATGAACGAAAGTAAACGACATCAGGTGAAACATCTCGTATATGTTCGTGGCCATCGGCAGTGAAATATTTGTACCCATGGGCGAACACATCCAAACACTGATTCATATTCAAGGTGATGCTTAGCAACCTATATACTTTCATAGTACACCCACAGTGACGTCCCGTCTTCGTTTCTGAGGGCTATGTGTATTGCATGTGACCGAATCACCTGTAGCAAGACAGAGCTGAGCAGTGCGCATGGGCAGCTGACCGCCAAACTCGTCTGGGATTATACAGGTCTACATCATCTATCACCTATCCCAGAAACTTGAAGACCGTTGGGGGCTCCACAGAAGACTTCGCAACCAGCTTCCTCCATCCCTCCCAGTTGTCAGACGCTCTTAGGCAGTTGCTGAGAGTGAGACCAGTCCATCCACTGATGTCCTCCCATCTCTTTCTCTGTCTTTCCCTCCCTCAGTCTCCTCGCACTTTTCCTTGTAGAATTGTTTTGGCAAATCCTGTTGATCTTGATATAGGCTATGACCATACCATTAAATTGTCCTTCCTACCTGCACGCCTGTGGAAAATGGCCCTAAGATACGCTCTCATATGACATAATAACTAGCGGAGCAGGCCCTGGTAAGCTTACTAGATGAATCTGCCCGTTAACTTTTACAACGTTGCAGCCGTCTTGCAAAGGGTAACTCCGCATATGGTTGTGTCTCTGCAGCACTTTTTAGCATGAAATCATCGTTTTCTGATTAAGAACAGACCGATGTCAACCCCTTATCCATTTCCAAAATTTATCGCGGAGATGACTTTCATAGCAGCATGAACAAACCCCTGAAATTTCAGAACTGGCCAGTGGATATCCTTCACTCGGCTATCCCCCCACCCCATCCCCAGCGCCCTGTGTGTGTGTGTGTGTGTGTGTGTGTGTGTGTGTGTGTGTGTGTGTGTGTGTGCGCGCGCGCGCGCGCGTGTTTGTTATCTTATGGTAGATCCAAACAGTGACAAGTAAGCTGTTGAGAACATGGCATCTGTTCCTTCGGTGAACGCCTTCAACTTGTCGCAGGTGCTTTACACGCAAAGAGGAAAATGATGAGGGGGGGGGGGGGGGGGGGGGGGGGGGGGGGGGTCGGCGGCAAAGGAGTAAAAACTCAGAGCCACAAAACAAAATAGAGCCAAAGAAAGACGAATATCTATTAGTGCCCTGTGTGTGTGTAACTGCATGGTGGCGTGATTAATGCTTTTCAGGCCCTGTACAAATGGAACACCTGCACGGCGCCAGACATTGCGTAGTGCCAAGCGCAACTCCACAAAGCCCTGCACTCGACGTAACAAGCAAAACCAAATATGCTGGGGCGGGGAAAAGAGGGGTAAGAGGTTGTGTAGGGCCTATATATCTGATACTGGAATGCCTCGACAGAGAATGTAGATTCCGTCTCTCTGGAATGTGTAAGTTCCACTCTACCGTGATCTTACGGTGAGAAAAATAACAGAATATTTTCGGTAGTCCGTTGCAACAGTAGTTCTGTCCAGACCGAAACCTATGTGGAAAGGCGTTAATATCTCCATGAAATAGAACATCAGGATCCCGCATCCGCTGGTATAGTCCATCTTCCTGCATGTGTGTGAGATAATGGGATCACGACGGATCTGCAAAGAAGAATCCATCCATTCCATGTATCACAAGAAACTAAACATAAGATATTGGCTTTTCGAATGATCAGTGGCATCAAGCAGCAAAACGGATCATATGGACATAATTATACTGACGTAAGTGAAGAAAAAATTACCTACTTTAGTTGGTATGACCATATATAACCGGATCCATGCGCCCCGCTAAACCAGATCTCCAGAGAGCTTTTGAAGAAAGGAGATGTACGAATAGACTGACAGATTGAAAAAAAAAAAAAAAAAAAAAGCAAAACCAAAATAATAGATTGACTGGATGCTGCAGAATGAACAGGAAACTAGGGACTGTAGCATTGGTACAAAACCGACAGACAGAACTGAAGGAATCAGGTGAACCGTTATTCGGTGTTCCATGGCGCCCCAATGACTCTCCACAAAGTTGAAGAAGAAGAAGAAGAAGAAGAAGAAGAAAAAAACTCGAAACTCGAAATCTTTAATGAAGCTTTTTTTAAACACTATGCCCTCAAAAAAAAAAACAATAAATAAAAAGGAACAATATATCGAGTTGACAAAATTAAACACAGCAATAAGAAAAAAACAACATTTTTTTTTTAGAAATAGAAAATAGTAAGCAATCTCATTATAACGTATTGCACACACACACACACACACACACACACACACACACACACACACACACACACACACACACACACACACACACACACACACACACACACACAACTGGACATACATATAAAAACATCACATAGGCATACACAAACATTTCGTAAGTCAATCATGTCAAATGTCATATAAGAGAGAGAGAGAGAGAGAGAGAGAGAGAGAGAGAGAGAGAGAGAGAGAGAGAGAGAGAGAGAGAGAGACAGACAGACAGACAGACAGAGAACTGTCAAGTTATATTTTACCAGTAGAAGAAAGAAAGAAAAAGATACACACCCGAAGGTGCGGGTAGGGCCCAGAGAAGTACCCTTCCCGCACCTTTGTTAAAAGCCTCGGTGGCATTGAAAACTGAAGTGGGGTGAGCGCAGGCTGTTCTTGTAGTAAAAAGCGAATGTGCATTTACTGAACCGCCAAACGAATGGAACAAACATAATACAAATCAGACACGACGCGTTTCGACCTTTTGGGCCTCTTCAGGCAGAACAAACAACGCCAAGGACCAAAAAAAAAAAAAAAAATAAATAAAAATAAAAAAAAAAAATAAATTACTTAGTTCAGATTGATCTTGGTCGAAGTATGTTCGCAGTTTGAAATGGACCAAAGTGAAGTGAGTGGCTGTTTTCTCCTCCCCCCTCCCCCCATTATCTTCTTAAAAAAAAAAAAAAAAGAAAAAAAGTTATATAACTCAAATGACACTACGAAAGGATTTTTTCCCCCTTTGTTCTGAAGTGAAAGCAATTTTGCACAATGGCATGCCTATGATTTCAGACTATTCCTGCTTGCGGCACCGGTTCGCCTAGAACATAATTACAAACACGAGGCACTTGGAACAATGACCTTAACGAAGGCAAGTTTGAGAGAGAGAGAGAGAGAGAGAGAGAGAGAGAGAGGGGGGGGGGGGGGGGGGGGGGGGGGGGGGGGGGGGGTGATTTCAAGGGAAGTAACCGAAGCAAGCTTTCACAACATTAGTTCCCTTTACACGGCGATCTTTGGGGTAACTATGGCTTCCGGGGGCCCCTGCCGTACTATCGGCCCAAACATTTTTCTTGCTTTCTCAAATCTTTCAGGTAATATCATTGCCACGATGAACCAGCATTTGAGCATAAGTTCAACAAGATGTTAAGACAGGTGTTCATCATGGCAGCTGCTCCGAATTCAAGAGGTAAGCACGAGACTCGGTGACTCCTGTCTTTCACTTTTTAACTCTTTGATCTCTGTCTCTCGAGGCTGGGTCAGCCAGTGTAAAGAGCAGAAAGGGAAGGGGGAAGGAATTTGACTAAAGGAAGTCTGATTATGTTTGGTAAATAAAGTTTGCCAGTTTGGAAAAAAAAAAAGTTTTCTCCCCAAACCGGCAAACGTTGAAGACCAGTTGACTAATGATCAACAATATACTGAATATTTTAAATGAACGATGACGACTGCTGGGCAGTTCCTGTTTTAGAACCCCCTTCCCCAAAGTTTTATCACACAAAAGAGGGGATGCAAGTGAAAGGAGAGGGGGGGGGGGGGGGGGGGGGGGCTGTAAACTAGGGCAATGCCATGAGCTGATCTAGGCATGAAATGTTCATCTTTTTGTAATTCACAGAGTGCGTGTATTTTGGTTACCAATTCTATATCCTTGGGAGCCAGTACTGGACCCTCATAGTATATGTTGAATTACTTGTGGGAAATGTGCATCAAAACTGTTGGTGCTTAAGTGAATTGTTCTGCCCAAAGGTTGCCAGCTATTGAACAAATGATGCAAATAAAATCAAGGCGTTTAACAGCACTTTTCACACAATCGTTATTTATTTATTTTTTTTTATGAAATGGTCACCATCTCTTTACAAGTACCTGACCGCATAACATGCTTGGTCCACCAGGCAGTTGATGGCTGACAATCTCATAATAATCCGTCTCATAATAATCAGCCCGTTTATTGTGGAGACTCAATGGAACTATTGGAAAGAAGAAGAATCACTAGTATCAGATGAAATGTGTCTGTGAATTATCATAATAAACTACATGCACTAACCAAAACCAAGATAAGTATTGTATCACATCTACTCTACAATACTGAAACAGAGGATTTGACCATTTACAGTTACTTACATGCAATTTAGTGTGTGTGTGTGTGTGTGTGTGTGTGTGTGTGTGTGTGTGTGTGTGTCCCTATGTGGCTTGTCACTGTAATGGGTATGTCTGAAAACTGATAGTAATATCCTATGGCTTTGCAAAGTTTGATGTACATTTTTATAGCAGTGTATATCCAGTGAAAATGGTAACTTTAAAGTTTACCATGGGCAACACACACACACACACACACACACACACACACACACACACACACATTTCAGTTATTCTACAGGCTAAAAGTTCTTTACAATCTCAGTGGGCCTATTAGTAAATCTAGCCTGTGTTTGTGTTGTTCATCTTGTTACTTTTTGTGATAAGCAAGCACTTCGGTGCTTTGTAGTCCTGTGTTAAAAAAAAAAAAGCTTTGGACCCATGACAGGTTAAAATGTGCCATGATGGAAAAGTTATAAACACAATTTAGTATTTAGCTGGATGAAAGAAAAGACCACTAGTATCCTGGTTTGTTTGTTTGTGTGAGTGTATGTGTGTGTGTGTGTGTGTGTGTGTGTGTGTGTGTGTGTGTGTGTGGTGCATGCTTGGTGCATGCTTGCATGTGTGCATGAGAGAGAGAGAGAGAGAGAGCGAGCATACTATACACTGTCCACTTGCAGTGGGTTAGATGATTTTGATTTGGAACCAAAGGACATGTAAAAGTGTTTTTTTTTTTTTTTTTTTTGTTTTTTTATTCCACACCATTGAAAGCGAAGAGGTGGGGGAGGGGTGTGATATAAGGTGTAGGGGTGAGTGTGTATTTCATACCTTATTACCTGTGTTTTATGGTGCTCATTAAATCAATTATTGAAAGATTTCTGACTGAGGAATCTATTGGTATTGTAATTTGTATGCTTCAAGTATGTTTGTTTTCAATGGAAAGAATTCTTTATTATATATACATGGTTACCAGCCAGCTAAAGTATTGCATACACTGCATACACCTAACAACAACTAACACTTGTACTGCTGTCCACACAGGACGAGCCGTAAGGGCCAACAGTCAGCCGCTGATGAAGGCGGGGATACGACGGCACCAGGACAGTCAGGGGATGGGCAGAGGAGGGCAAGGAGGGCGCCACATGTCTGGTGTGGAGGGTAAACCGCCGACCGCCGACAGGGAGGTCTGCAACAGGCCATCAGACAGACAGGTCTCTGCATAGCACTTTTAGCAAGTTAAGTCTGCAGGACTCCCACAGCAATTCTACCTTGTCTACTGGAGGTCGTCTGAGGTCAGTGCTTTTAAGGATAGGTGCTCAGCTCAGAACTTAGTCCTACCTTTCCCTGTACAATTTTCATAAGAGGTTGGATGATCATCAATTCAGACATAAAAGTGTTTCATCATCATCTACTCTTGACTTTGGTCAGAAGGCCTTGGAACTGGCATGAATTGATCTTGTGTTGATTTTGTTTTTATCATCATATTGTGTTGATTTTGTTTTTAATCATGTGACTTGTGATGAAACTTGACACACAATGTGCATCCCTTAGGTAATGTATGTCCTGTGTGACCTGATGTTTATGCATGGTCCAGTATATGTGCAGAATCAAGGGTTGAGGTAGCATTTTGTTTCAAGTATTTCTGTTTTTGTGTCTTCATTTATTAGATCAAGTTTTAGTTCAGCATCCCTCTTCATTATTTGCAAGTTCCAAAGATTTTTCTTACATTGTGTTATCTTTTTTTCTAATTTTTGTTTCAGTTGTTTGTAGGATTTCATGTTATGTGTAAACAGAGTAATCACCCACTGAAACTGGTGAAAGTGAAATCAGAAATCCTGCATGAAAAAAAAAAAAAAAAAAAACTGTAGGGTCTGAATGTGTTTATAACAAATGAAGTATACTCAATGTAGAGCAAGACATTTTGCTTGCTAAAATGGATTCTGTTAAAGATAGGCTTTCTGATGTTGCTGGAGAAAATGAAATAGCTAATATGTGTGGTTTTCTTTAACTTGGACAACCATGTATACTGTTTTTGTTCCCACAAAAGTGTAAGAAACACTTTTTGTTAATTGCAATGCTGAATTATTGATAACTTCTGTAAAGTTTAGGTCATTGGATATCGTGTATCTCTTTACAAGAAAACAAACAAACAAACAAAAAGTGTGGATGTATTGCAATAGAATGAGTGATGGAGAAAGTAAATATCATTTTTTAAAACGAATAGATGTGAATGTTGTGCACTTTGTTACATAAGAATGAAGAAGAAAGTAGACATTTTCTTGGTGCTGTAAACTTTTTTTTCTGAAATAAAAGACAGTTTAACCCTTTCACCGCCATGGGCGCTATTTGGCGACGACTTGGCAGATCGCCATGGGCGCCTTTTGCGACAAAGTAGGGTGACCTAAACTCCCGATACTCTCACGATCCTAGTTCATGAGATAAAAAGCCAGCAATAAACGTCATAGTTGGGGGATGGTCTGGCTCATGCTCACAGCCATTTGCTTTGTCAGAACACTATTCAGTTCAGTGTTTTATTGACTTTATTCGATTTGTTTTTTTCCATTCACTATGACGTCACCACCAAGCACTTTAGTACTTGACCTTGCCGTACATTTACCACAGATCAAGTGCTGGGAATATTGAATAGACAGTTGGTTGTTCTAATACAGATGAAGAAGACCCAGACAGCCACGAGTAAAGAACGATAGTGTGATGGCTTGACCGAATTATTCCAACGTGAAGCGTTGGACCGTTGCCAACTTGTTATGACAGGCTGATAAGACGCCCACTACTACCCTACCGCGTGTGCCCCAGTGTTTTTGCGTTGAGCCAGCCAACACTGACTGACTGTTCACTAACTCTATGTGAGGGAGCCAACTAAGACTTTAGGCAACGAACTTCACACACACGCTGTGGGGGCACTCTCTGGGTCGAGGTTGAAGGGGGCGTGGCCAACTGACACGTGAGAGGCGAGTATCACAGACGTCTTTCGAGTGGGTGTACAGCTGATCAACTGAATGACAAATGGTTCAGAGACCAACAGGCACATGAATGACTTTGTGTTTGTGTTCAAAAAAAAAAATATATATATATTACTGTTGAGAGTGAAAGGGACGTGTGTGTGTGTGTGTGTGTGTGTGTGTGTGTGTGTGTGTGTGTGTGTGTGTGTGTGTGTGTGTGTGTGTGTGTGTGTGTGTGTGTGTGTGTGTGTGTGTGTCCCTTTTTCTTTCTTACATGTGTACCAGTTAGGCATAAGAATATGTGTGTGTGTGTGTGTGTGTGTGTGTGTGTGTGTGTGTGTGTGTGTGTGTGTGTCCTGCTATTGGAGTAGTTGTATTTGTGGCTGTTTCATGCACTTTTCTGTGGAAATACCATACTTTCTGGTCTTCAGTTGTGAGTGGAGTATTTTTCTCCCATGTTGAGAGTTTGTTGGCATTCTTTCTGTATTTTTTACGCTTAGAAGAAACATAACATTCTTTTTTTTATTGCATTTTTTTTTTTTCACTTGAAATCACTAAAAAAAATGAAATTGTTGTTGACTTACCATTACTAACATGTTATGATATAATAAAAGTACAGTGTATCTCCTCCATTTTACAAAAAATAGCATGAGATTTGGTTGTTTAGTTCCAGAGATATCCGCGTTTCACATATGCTGGTATACAATAAGAGCTTTTTTTTTGAAAAATGGCTGGCGATGGGGATTTATGCAAAATAGAATGTCTGGGTGATTCTGTTTTATGAGCAGCATTTGTTTGGAGTTATGTGCATGTATATATTTCATTATGGGAGCAAGAGTTATCTTTCTTGTGTTCGTTATATAAGTCATCTCAAGTTAAACTGAATCTGACCTTGCCTGTCCAGTTCACAATATCAAACAGATGATGCATTCAATTCCCGTCCCTCACTTTGGGACCTTTGTGTTCAGCGGTCGTCGCCCCTTCTCGTCCAGACGTGGACCGGTGAGCATCAAGAGCGTGGAGGACATAGCGACACTTCTGCGTGAAGAGCTGGTCAGAAATGTCGTTGTTGTGGTTGGTGCAGGCATCAGCACACCCAGTGGCATCCCTGACTTCAGGTAGGGTGCAGGGTGGAGTGTGTGTGTGTGTGTGTGTGTGTGTGTGTGTGTGTGTGTGTGTGTGTGTGTGTGTGTGTGTGTGATTTTGTTCTTGTCTCAGCTGTTCAGTGTGTGTGTGTGTGTGTGTGTGTGTGTGTGTGTGTGTGTGTGTGTGTGATATTTTGTTCTTGTCTCAGCTCTTCAGTGTGTGTGTGTGTGTGTGTGTGTGTGTATGTGTGTGTGTGTGTGTGTAATTTGTTCTTGTCTCAGCTCTTCAGTGTTATTGATGGAAAACTGACCGGAACAACCAAATGAATAAAGCCATTAGTGACACTGTTTTGCATTTTGGCGAGTCGCTTTTAATTGCCTGACAAAAAAAAATTCTGGATGCTGTTTAATGATTCCTTGACTGTGTGCATGTGTGTGTGTGTGTGTGTGTGTGTGTGTGTGTGTGTGTGTGTGTGTGTGTGTGTATGCATGCATCACACGCACGCTTGTAAGTATATGCCATACATTGTCTATGAGGTGGTCGTTTTTTTTTTTTTTTTTGTTAACTAATTAAGTAAGTTAATTAATATCTATCATTAGTTTGTCCCTAAACACTAATGTGCAAATATATTCTAGCACAGATAATTAAGGTACATTTTTTGTTTACATCTAACATTTAACTTTGTGCGTAAAGATGCGAGATAGAATTAACTTATAACTGTGTGTTATGCGTGGATGAACACTCTGAGCTGGAGTTGCTGTTTAATTACCAATGCAGGCTGAGTGTAGGAATGCAGGAGTTTGAAAGCTAAACAGGCCATGTTTTGTTATTTGCTGGAGACTGGAAATTATGCTTGCTGATTTGGGTGTGCTTTTTGATGTTGAAGCTTTCATTGTGGTGATGGATTTAGGCGATCAGATGGTAAAACAGTTGATTGATTAGCTTTGTGTGTATATGCACGTCAGGTCTCCGGGCACAGGATTGTATGACAACCTGCAGCAGTACAGCATCCCGTATGCAGAGGCCATCTTTGACATTGACTACTTCCACCACAACCCTCGCCCTTTCTTCTTCACCCTGGCCAAGGAGCTGTACCCATCGGGCAAGTACCGCCCCAACTACCTCCACTACTTCGCCAAACTCATGCATGACCGCGGCCTGCTGCTGCGACTCTACACCCAGAACATTGACGGCCTGGAGAGAAGTGAGTCGATGTCTCTGTGTGCTTGGCTGTGGAGTGACAGAGAGGAGTCCTGTCTGCCAGCACTGTGTGTGTAGGTGGGTGGATGGGTGAATATGAGTCTGTGTGTAGGGAAGTAGTGGGGGGCACTTGGTAGACACATTCATGACAGTATTTGCAAAGATCTCTTCTATTTCTTGCTTTAATGACTATCAGCTCTGTACACCATGCTGAAACTGTTCTGTCTTCCAGATGTTATAGTGGCATATGTAGACTGATAACAGTCCATTTCGTAAAGCAGTAATGTAGTATTAGTGACAACTGTTTGCTGGCGTAGTTGTAAAATATGATTATTCTTAGTTTCAACGCTAGAACATGATTAAGTATTGTTTTATAGCTTGCATCTGGGTCATGATTGCTTTGTGCTGCAGAACGTGAATGATAATTGTTTTGTTGCGGTGGTGGCCAGACATGATCCAATGACTTTGTTGTATGCAACAGTTGCGGGGATTCCACCAGACAAGCTGGTTGAGGCCCACGGGACATTCTCCACCGCCACCTGTGGTGACCTGTCGCCAGAAATACAAATGGGGAAGAAATCAAGGGTGAGGATCGTCTAATTTGGGTTCAAGACAGCACCAGACATTGGAGAGGAAATTGTTATTTCTGTGTCAAGTACCATAGAAAGCGTAATTACTGGTGGATACAGTGCCTCTAAAGATATTCCCCATAAGAATACCTATTGTTTGTCAATTGTAACAACCTTTTTAGCAGGGAACTAAACTAAAAAGGCCTTTGTGGGATTAACAAAGGACTCTCAGCAAACTGTGATCACCTCGCCACGATGCACTGAAGCTTTGATGGCAGTTCTAGTCACTATACAGCATTGCTTCAGCCCTGGTGCTCGCCAGCTGCTGTGGTTACCAGCTGTTTCTGTGGCTTCCATCAGTATTTTGTGAAAACAAGGAAGAGGATGGAACAGTTGGGATTATTAGTTTACTGCAGTACTGTACTTTCATGTGTAAATATTAAAGAATATTGACAGAAGTTTCCAGATTTGAATGTTCAGCCAATTTTATGTTCATAGACCAGATGATACAGATACACACTCACAGATTTTATCCTTGTTTGTATGATTATCCTATTAAAAGACTGTTGATACTGTTTTAAATCAATTTTGATGAAAGGCAGGAAGAGGTATGTACAGCTCAAGCTTTGTAAAAGTGTGGGAACATCTGACGGTGCATTGTTTGATGTGATATAGTTATACCAGCCTTGGTATCTATACCAGTGGGTGATAGGGGCATCGTTGATGTGTACGTTGGTGTCAGTGGTGTGCCATTGATGTACAGTGTATTGTCATTGATATGAAATGTCCGTGTTAATGTGTGGTTTATTAGGGGTGATGCATATTGTGGTGTTAGTAAAGTGTGGTGTGTCAGTAGTGATGCACATTGTGGTATGAGTGATGTATGATGTGTCAGTGGTGATGTGTACTGTGGTGTTGGTGATGTATGGTATGTCAGTGGTGATGTTTCATGATATTAGTCATGTGATTTTTCTTTGGTAATGTGTGTGTGTGTGGTGGTTGGCGACGTGTCAGTAGTGATATGTGTAGTGGAGTTAGTGATATATGGTGCGTCATTGGTGATGTGTGTTGTAGTGGTAGCGATGTCTGGTATGTCAGTGGTGTGTTTTGTATTAGAGATGTGTGGTGTGTCAGTCATGTGTGTCAAAGTGTTAGTGATTTATGGTGTATCAGTGTTAATGAGTGTTGTGGCATTCATTTTCTTTCTTTCTTTCTGCGTACATAGGCTGATACTCCCGCAGACACTGCCTGTATAGACCAGCAGTGGTATTTTGTGTGTATTATCCCGCCATTAAGGCAGCCATACTCATCTTGGAGGAAGGTGCATGCTATGTGTAACGTGTCATCCATACCAACGGCCAAACTGGCCTTCTCTTCCGAAAGTTGGTGATGGGATTTTACGTGTGTGCAAGATGTTGTGTGTGCGTTCACACATGGAACCTGGGTTTATAGTCTCATTTGAAGGACTGTATGGGCAATGGAGTCAGAACCAATGTTAACTCCGAGGGAAAAATCCCTATGTACCGAAATTTGAACCCGCAACTCCAGGATCACAAGTCTGGCGCTCTACCAACTGACTATTCCGGCCCCTTGTGGCATTCATGATGTGGTGTGTGTCATGTTGATGTGTTTTATGGAGCAGGAAGTGTCACTGATGTTTGATGTGTCATTAATGTGATGTATCAGTGTGGATGTGTGTGGTGGTGGTTTTGTTATCATCATTGATGTGTAATATTAATCATTGATTTGTTGAATGCCGTTAATCTTATGTGTTGTATTATCATTGATATGTGATGGATCATCGTTGATTTGTGGTGTGTCTTCGTTGATGTGTCTTGTAGTGTATCATCATTGATGTGTGCTATGACATTGTTGATGTGTATGTAGTGTGGTAGTGATGTGTATTCTACTGTTGTTCAAGCATGTGGAGACATTCTTGAGACATTTGATGGGTGTTTTTGATTAAAGCGTTGTGGTTGTGAACTGAAGCCTGGTGTCACCAGTGAAATGTTTGATTGTGGTGATGTTTCAGGAGAAGATAATGGAGGACAAGTTGCCGCGCTGCCGAAGGACCACATGCAATGTGAGTACGGGAGAGAGGGAAAGCAGGTTGTTTCTGCATGAAGCTGTGTAATACACAGTGTGGATCAGTATGTCTCCATATGAAGCCATGAAATGTACTGACGGTGTTGATCAAGGAGTTGTAGAAGTAGTTGTGTGGCCCTGACGCGTCTGTCTCCAGGGATGAAGGTGCATGCGTTTCAGATGCATTTGTTGCCCTCAGCATACCTTGTTGGCTGGGATGACAAAACATGCCGATATTTATATGGTGTGTTCCATGTAAAGCTTAGTAATGTTGCAACATGCAGACAATGTTAATACATTTGCTATAGGCCATGACTACAGTTAGGGCAGTTCAGCATTCCTCATAGCATTCCTCACATCGGGGCTGCAATCAGAGCTGCTTTAGTGGTATAAGGTAGACAACTCGTATTTGCTTCAGTATTTTTTGTAAGCAGAAGAGTCAGTTCTCTTGCCACTTGTACATCAAAGTTTGCTTTCTGTCCAGAAGTTTGGGGCAAATTTTAATGAAAAAAAATGTCGAAAAGAGACTGTGAATGTACGTGTACGTTTTTATCTGTCTGTGCCATGTGTCTGTTTTGTCAGTAACATTGCTAAAATTTCAGTTAATTCATAGTTTTTTATTTTTTACATTGGATTGCTGTCCTTTTAGTTGTTTAAGAAGTATTTCCTTTACTTTTGAAAGGAAAGAAAGGAGTCCAGTGCAGAATATATTCAAAAACACAATGTAGCAGATGAAATCAATTCATGCAATAATAACACAGCAAAGTCAACATCCTTTTCTCATTATGCATCCCAGATTCATTCAGGCCTGCTGGACACGTTCATTTGCAAGTTCTGTTTTTATTTAAAGTTTCTTTGAAGCAGTCTGGCTCGCAAAATGATCAGGTAGAGTTGGTGCCAGTCCAACAGTGTTAAATCAGTGTGTTTTCATGTGGCCATAGTTTGCTGACAAGATTGGCTGTGATGTGGCCAGTGAACCTGTACAGTGATTGGATGTGATGTGCTGGTGTATGTGTGTGTGTGTGTGTGTGTGTGTGTGTGTGTGTGTGTGTGTGTGTGTCAGGGCATTGTCAAGCCGGACATTGTGTTCTTTGGAGAAGAGCTGCCCAAGAGGTTCTACTTCTACCTGAAGGACATGCTGCAAGCAGACCTGGTTCTCATCATGGGCACTTCCCTTGAGGTCAGTCCTGTCAGTTCCACGTGTGAGGGGGGGAGAAGAGAGGGTGGGGGGGAGGAGGGGAGGGGGGGGTGGGAAGAATTGGATCTTTAAGTCAGTCCTGAGAGTCCCTCATATGAGGGGTAGAAGAGAGGTGGGGAGGGAGGATGGGAGGGGGTGGGAAGAATTGGATCTTGAGGTTTGTCTTCCCTTCATCGCAGGTGGAGGGGGCTAGGAGGGAAAAAGTGAGGTGAAAGGGGAAGGGGGGGATGGGAGGGGAATATGAGGAGGCATTGAGATCAGTGCTAGGCCCTGAGCAGATTAGGGAGAGTGGGTGTGGTGAAAACCTTGGTATATAAGATATGTGTGAGTACACACAAGTTTATATGCATGTGCATGTGTGTGACTCATTTTATGTGTGCATGCATTCAAAACATCACACAGGTGTAGCAGTCCAGGCCCCCACAACTCGTCACTTTGTATTTTGAAGATGACTTGAGGAACATCAGAAATCTGTTATGTGTTTGGTGGTGTCCACTTCTTCCATGTTTGCCATGGTGAAATGATTGCTCAAAACTGGGGGCCCCAAACAACGTGTAGGTGCAGTGCCTGTTGAAGCAGCCCTGCAGAAGTATTCTTGTGTTGGTTTTCGCGTTTCTTCAGTCATAGCTACCACACTTTTATCAGTGAATGCAAATATGTTTCTTTCCTTGTAGCCTTTATACGATAAACACCGAAAAAAAATCTTAAACCTGACATGAACCTCTGCCGTTTGTAACGAATAGGTCACAGGCATGTCAATCATTGTGTTATTATGCATATAAATAGGTGTTTCTGTGCTGGTTGTATACTCATACGAAACATTGTGATGATGTCTTGGCCTATGTATTCCATATATTTGCAAAGCAGACAGTCGTTTGTCAGTATATGTGTAAATGATAGAAACAGATAGTGACAGGCTGGCTGTGTGTGGGTCCCAACAGTTGCAGCCATTTGCAGGCACCATCGACATAGTGTGGTTCACAATCTGTATATATGTAAGTGATAGGAAGAGACAGTGACAGGCTGAGTGTGTGTGGGTCCCAACAGGTGCAGCCGTTTGCAGGCATCATCGACACAGTGCGGTTCACCATCCCTCGCCTTCTCTTCAACCGAACGGCAGTGGGGCCATTCCGCCGCCAGAAGCGCCCCAAAGACTTTGTTGCTGCAGGTTAGTGGCTGACAGGTCACACGCAGGTCATACCACATGCTGCCATGTGCTATCCATTGATGCTTTACAGTGTGACCTTTGCAGATTGTGCAGCAGCGTGATTTATGTTTGACTTTGGGATGTAGCACAGTCCCCTCTGCTGTATGCTCCGTGTGTGTGTGTGTGTGTGTGTGTGTGTGTGTGTGTGTGTGTGTGTGTGTGTGTGTGTGTACAGGCAGGAGAGAAAAAGAAAGACCGATTCAGTTTGTTTTTAGTCCAGCTGACCACATGGTACTATATTACGGCAGAAAGAGAGGGAAGTGCAGGAGAAGGAATAAGGGAGATAGGAGAAGAAAAGGGAGACGAGAGGAAGATGGTGGTAGTTAAGCATTTGGAGCAGCTTATTGTGATCAGTGACATGACAAAACTTTTTTTTTATATGACCTTTATTGATAGTTGTATCATTACTCATTAGTAATAACTACTCATCAGCAGCTTGTGTTTGCAGTTGATCAGAGCTTCAGGTTGTTAGTTCGCTTACACCTTTAGAGCAAGTCTCCTTTTCTGTGACACACTGTACTTTGACCAGTTGTGCGCCCAACATGAATCAGTGGACGTGAGGCCATTGGGTCAAGACTCAGTCGGCATTTAGTACAGTGCAGCCACAGGTTGCACCTGCAACGCGAGGAACCTGTCAAGTCAGAGCGTATGCATCACCTGAGATCTGTTTTACATGATTTGCATCAGTATTACACCTGTGTGTGAGATAATTTGAACTGGGCATATCTCTTCAAAATTGGCTTCTCATTTTTTGTCAGCTCTCAAAACGTGCTGGTTGATGAAGTGTACAATTGGCGTGTATCAGGTGACCTGATAGAACAGACGCAGCAGTTTGTCACTACTGTGGGCTGGACCCAGGACATGGAGGAACTCATCACCCGTCGGGAAGGCTACTTCAGCACGGTAAGACATGCATTTAGGGAGCTAGTTCTTTGTTTTCCTGTACATTGATTTATAATAGTATTTTACTGTCAGTTTTACTTCTTCACTCAAGATGATGAGCTTTGACCTGCTGAGTTAAATTTTGCTGTGACTGTTATTATAACTTTCATGTATTTCTAGTCTCTTATCTTCTTGAACAACATCATACCAGCACAAAACAGGCTTAACCTTTATGAAGCTGAAATCTGATTTTCCTTTATAGTGAAGAAAATCAGTATGTCAGTGACTGAATGAACACTCCATTCAACTGTCAAGCCAGATTTTGTGTCTGATTTCTGCTCTACTTGTACGATAAGTCGATTATGACGATTACCACCTTGGTGCTGGACAGACTGTGCTTTGCAAGCAATATAATAGCACGGCCTGTAGTTTAAAAAAAAAAGTGGAAATTTTTGTTTCTGATATTCTGTATGAAATAAGATGCCATGTATTTGATGACTAAGTGGCTGATGGCATGGACAAAGCCATAGCTACAATCTTCTGAGCCAACAGTCAGTAACAGAATGTGACACAGTGGCCAGTTCGAAAGGTCCAATCAAAAGAGAGAAAACAACTGTGAACTGTATTTCTCTTTTTTTCTAGAAACTTGTCTTGTTTTATGCCACTGTGCATCTTATATATTGAAGTGGTCAGTGATGGGATCTTTCACTTGTTCAGGACAAGAAAATTTATTTGTTAACAAAACTTTATTTTGAAACGCTTGCGTTAAATCTTTGATCATCATTTTTCTTTTTTTTTTGCAAGGCAAAATAGAATGCCAAATTAATGTAAATTTCACTTTTAAAACTCAGGAATATAAAAAGAAAATTACCAGACAAATATTGCAAGTCTGAATCATACCAAGTTATATATACAAATCTAGCTTTGGACGTTGTTTGCTGTGCATATGTCTCCTTCTGTTTTATTGATTTTCACTACTGACTACTGACTGTTACGGAAAATCTGGAATCAGTCTCTAATTGTGACACCTGCTTCTCACTTGGTCACTTAGTGGTTGCCTAATGTTTTGCCACTGAAGCAAATAGCAATTGTACCAGTACAGTCTTCAAAGCTTCCTGCGCTGTCGTTATCAATTCAGAGGTGCCTGGTCCATTACCTTGTCCACGGTGTGTCGAATGCACATTCAAGCATCACTGACACTTTAGTTAAACACTTTGGGTTTTTTTAACATGTTTTAGATTCCATTCAGAGGATTTTGTAACAGCCGTTTTTCTTAAATGGATTGCTTTTATGCTGAGTTTCCCAGATACATGTACAAGAGGAAAATAGAATGTCAGGCTTGACAGATGCAAGAGGGTAGAGTTGTAGTTAGAAGATTAATCAGAGAAAAGAAAAAAGAAAACCGTTGGTCAGCAGTGTTAAAGTTGTCCACCTGAACCAAGTTGATATTGAATTGAGACCTGCGTCAACTGGATTCTTAGGACCACTGCAGCAGAACATTGACAGACAGAGCCGTTTTTAAGACAAGTAACCTTGAGGGTTGTATTTCTTTTTTTTTTCATTGAACAATTTTTCGTTTTTTACAAGACATACACAACTTCACACCAAGATATGCGCATTCCCTTCATAAGTTGTAAATGGGGGAAGGAAAGACCAAGAAAAAAGGAAAAGAAAAGAAACACACCATCCTTCCCTCACCCCCATACATATATCTGTATTGACATACACACATGGTAAATGACAGCACTCTTGAATATTACACACTTTCCCTTCCCTCTCCCATTTCTGTGTGGGGTGTAATTTCTGCCATATTTTGCAAGAATAAATGAGACGAGAATGAGAAAATCAAACTAAGTAAATAAAAGATACAGTTTGTACTTTACGTCAGTGTGCACACACTTCAGTATTTGGGAGTCATGGAAAAAAAAAGTTGCAACAGGTCCGAAAGCCATGGGTAACAAGCAGTTACCCTATGCAATAGACCGTACATGTGCATACAAGACTGAAGAACAATTGGTGACACTCGTGTAATAAAATAGATATTCGTGGAATGGGAGAAAGAAGGCAATCAAGGAATTACTGAAAGATATGGAACCAGGTTTCTTCAAACTGTCTTGCATTATAATTTATATAACAGCTAGATATTTTTCAATACCATATCTATTTTTTTTAAATTGCAACAAAAGCCAACAAAGTAGGATGGACATCTCGAAGTTTACATGTATAAATGTAGAATTTAGCTAACAGAAGAATGAGGTCCATTACTTTATCCGTTTTATATCTACTTTGACCCCAAATAGAACAAATTCCTTGTTTATGTTTGTATTATGACAATGTTGGCATTTGTCTTTGAACATATTTTCAAAATCATTCCAAAAATTTTTAACAACAAAACAGTCATGCATCATGTGAAGAATGGTTTGTTCTTCTTGATTACAAAAGTTGCAAACAGGAGAATCAGAGATTTTACACATAAATAAGTATCAGGGTTGTATTTCTTGATAAGAAGAACGTGTCTGGCTGTTACAACATGCAGTCAGACGTACACATTTAGTTATTCAAACTTGGTAAGATACAGAATCAGACATGATGTATGGTCAGCAAAAGTGTGGTTTCTTGTTTCATATCCTGTTCTTTCTCTCCAGTCATTCTTCTTTTTGGAATGTATTTTCCATATTAGACAGATTTCTTCGTCATAGGTAACTGCTACCGTTCTGTGGTATCTTTCCTGTTGCTTTTTGCAAATAGCTGAGCAAATTACATGGTCATTCAATACAATCCTTGCCTGTCGCAGGCCTTTCCTCCTCCACCAGCGCCCTCTACCAGCACCAGCAACGACAAGAAGGGGAGCCAGCCCACCAAAGCTGATTCCTTGGCCAGAATGTGGCGGCAGAACGCACAGCTCAATTTCTACACAGATTCTGATTCCAGTGACACAGACTCGGGTGTAACACCGTCAGACTCGGACTCCACGTCCTCAGACAGTGAGCAGAAGCAGTGCAGGCCGAGGGTGGGAGGGAAGGAGAGAGCGGCTGGGGGCAAAGTGGAAGGCAAGAGCTCCAGCTCCAGCACGGTCAGCAGCAGCAGCAGCAGTGGCTGTGTCAGCAATGTCAGTGCTCGTAGCATGGGCGCTGCTGTTACAGACAAAAAGGGAGGCAAGTCTGGCTCCCTTTTGAACAGACGAGGCAGTGGCGAGGGTGCGCCAGCTCTCAGAGGTCGTTCAGTCAACAGTCCATGAACATGACAGACAGACAATGCCACCAGCAGGAAAGGCATGTCCCTCACACTGGCAGGTGCCAACACCTGCAAAATGGCATGGGGAAGCCAGGAAAGCCCCAAACCACCGTCTGTACCTGCCAGCCAGAAAAAGCCCCCCTTGCCAAAGGAAGGGGAGGTCAGCAGTTGCAAAAGACGCCGCCACCAGGCACCCATCCTGTCAAACCTCGCGCGAACAGTGTGGCCAAAGCGGTGCCAGAGAAAGCGCACACCAAAGACTCTGAACGACTGAAGTCCCTGTACCCGCGAGTGAAGACTGCCCACCCAGCCAGGCTGGCCTACCAGCACCACCGCCCACAGCGCGCCCCCTATGACTCGCATTCTGGCGGTCAGTGCCGACCTCAGCGACTCCAGCAGCTCTGATGACCCCAGGCTGGATGACGACAGTGATGATTCCAGTGATGACTCCTGATGTGCAGAGGCGTCAGTGGGGGCATGTTCCTACAGCATGTGTTGTGTCAGTGGTCAGTGCAGAGGCAGGGCCATGACCGCTCAGTCTGCAGCTGTTAATACACTGGCTGAACTGAAGTTGTGTGCGTCTTTGGTGTGTGTGTGTGTGTGTGTGTGTGTGTGTGTGTGTGTGTGTGTGTGTGTGTGTGTGTGTGTGTGTGTGTGTGTGTGTGCGTCTGGTGTATGTGTGCTTGTGTGTGTATGTGTATGTGTTTGGTGTGTGTGTGTGTGTGTCTGGTGTGTCTGTGTGCATATGTGTGTGTGTGTGTATGAGTTTGTGTGTGAGTGTGCGTGAGTGTGTGTGTGTGTGTGTGTGTGTGTGTTCATATGTTTGTTTATGTTTATGTGTCTGGTGTGTGTGTGTGTGTGTGTGTGTGTGTGTGTGTGTGTGAATGAGTTCATGTTTTTGTGTGTGTTTATATGTGTGTGAGTGAATGAGTTAATATGTTTGTGTGTGTGTGTGTGTAGACCTGTATTTATTTGGTATTGGGATTACAATTGAGGCCACCTCAAGTTGGTTTCACGCTGATGCCCACATCATCACCAGATCTCATGCGTAATTTTTGTGGAGAGCTCATGGGTGTGGATGTGGACCATTTTTAAGCCATTGTTGCCAAAGGTAGCTCATCAGTAATCATCGCTGTTTGTGGTAACCCTCATCTGATGATGTCTGCTCTGTCCACGTTATCCTCAGGCTGTGAGGAGAATGAGGTTGAAGGGCACAGGGTGTGGAGCCGTGCATCAAGTCCTAGTCATTACTTAGTCCTTACTCATCCTGCTAAAGGAAGGAATCGCCCTTTTTTTCCCAAAACTTTTTTGCTTGTTGTTGAATATGACTCATTTCACATTATCATGTACCTTTTAACATATATAATCATTATACAGTGTAGCACCGTGTTGTTTTGTATATACATCTAATATTTTATTACATGTACAGTTTTGATTCTTTACCACATAGTTTTCTGTTTCCTCTGTTCTGGCTGTGTGTTCATTTGTATTCTCCAATCAGGGTGATGTTTACTGTGAATGGAAGGTGGGAGTGGGGGGGAGGGGGGGGGGGGGGTAGTCTGTAAAGAATTCATTTCGAGCCAACAGACTACACACACAGTTAGCTAGTGTGCTGGCCACTTGGAATAATGATTGAGGACACATTTGAATGACAGGTCCCAGTGACAGTGGACACAGAAATAAGGAAGTTATGGAAACAAGTCAACAGAGGGCACTGACTTCACTTACTCAATCCTGCTTCCGAGCAGTGCTTGAGCACCACTAAACAGTGCCTATGCAAAGCTTGGCAGCAGCAGAGTTGATGAACTCAAACTGATTTGACTCCAAAATTGTATAAGTAATGTGTAACAAAGTTGACACCACTGAAAATAAGATTTGTTTAACATGTCAAAGTTTTGAAGTCTTTGAAATAAGATTTGTGTAACATGTGTAAGTTTTGAAGTCTTTGGTCTTAAATTGACTTGCAGTTCAGTTTTAGATCACGTGAAAATGGGGATAAAGTACCCTTTTATGCTAAGAAAAAACAACCAAAAAACATACAGAGAAAGATGCTGAAAAGGGGTATGAATATGTATTTTTTATTTTGTAGAGTCTCATTGCGTACTAATAATCAACTGCAGAGTTACATGGTTTGAACATAATTTCATCAACTCCATCAGACTTGCCAGTCTTGATTTGTTTTTTTTTGCCAGAAGCCAGAAAACTTTGTCACCGAGTCATTAATGAACACAAACACTCGTTTGTTGGGAGAATTTGACTTAGGATCATGAGGGCAACCCTTTTCAAGAGCTTCCACCTTACCTGCTAGCCAAAATTCATGTTGGTAATGTATGCAGAGCTTTTGCCACGTTTAGTGATCTGTGTTGTTTGGCGGAACGGGGAGAACAGGCTGACGTATTGTTGAGGTCCTGCCACGCTTGCCTACCCCCTCCTCTATAATCCAGAAAATCTTGTTGGAAGTATAATTGCCCCCAAGTGTTCTTTGGAAAAGGGAAGGGGGAGGGGTCTTATACACCTTGCTCTAAAATGGATCTGAAACACTTACCATTTGCATTTAAAAGTGGAGACATGTTAGAAAGAAAAATGTTTGAGCTTGTCAAAGCATCATAAGTTAAAAAATGCATGATATTATGGAATTTCAGTTGTTGCAAAACTATTTTGTTAAATCTGCGTGAAATATTTCACATCTTGTTAGAACAGTTAATATAGATGTAAAAATTCAAGTGAAGAACCCAGTGTTCATGTAGAAAATGTACACATGCGATGCTCGTCTTATGACAGAGTATACATGCTGTTTGTGCACCAGTAATAACTTTCAATAATGGCACAGCCAATAGTAGATAGGTACCTAAGCGCGTTGAGCGAATGCTTAGTCAGACATCTGTTAAGTTGTAGCCACAAGACTCTCCTCTTGAATTTCCTGATCTTAGTCATTAATTCATTTACCATCAGCTTTAAATCATGCGGTGTGTGGTCTGAAAGCTCAGTAGATGTGGTGTAGCCTATATGGACTAGTCTGCATGCAGTGACACCTCCATGATGAAACTGAAACTGTGCTGACAATGCCTTGCGTGTGTGAACTTCCAACTTGATTTATAGAACATGTCATGTGTTTGTACTCGACTGTGGGGACAGTGTTGTCAAATGAAATTGTTTTTTACTAAGTGGTGCGTCGGTGACAAATGAAGTTCTTTTTGCACCCAGTGGCATGTCACTGACCTAAAATTTTGTTTGTGCTTCCTAGTGAATCCGGTGTTAGACAAAGTTGAGTCTATGCTCTGTGGGTGGGCTGTCTTATGGCAGATAAACTTGTGCCTGTGATGTGTCATGTGATAGATTGTGTTGTGTTTGTACTCTGTGGCATGTGACCGACAGATAAGTCATGTTAGTACTCCCTGATGAGGATCTTGTTCTCATATGATATCCTTAATATGGCTTACCTGTAAAGGCATCATAATCGTTAAGTTTGATGTGTGAGGCAGATGTATTGGTATCCCTGACCAAGTGCATGAAGACTGTGCTCCAAATTTTTCTTCCATGCAAGCTAGCCTTAATTTCTGTTCTATGCAAGCTAACTCAGTGTTGAGCATAATGCATCTAGCTTTGTTTTGGAGTTGTGTTCAATCAAAGTTTACCAAGTCAAATGGCTCCGAAAAAGCCTTGCTTTGTCCACCATTTGTCTGCTCAGTGTCTCAAATGTCTCTCATATCTGCATCAGCAACTCATGTCTTTTGGGTCTGGTTCTGGAGAAAAAAAATTGAAAGCAAGGGGTAATATACAGACCTTGGCTCCAAGAGATTGCAAGATTCTACAACAGTGGAGCCGAAGGGGATTACATTCTGGTGGGATTTAGGTTTCTGGCACTGAAGCTTAGTGAATGTTGACCGTTCAAGTATATGGAGGTTGTTCAAAGCAGTTCTTTCTGTGAATGCAGGCAACCCGGGTGTCAACTGACATTTAGCAGTCATTCATGTGTGTGTGTGTGTGTGTGTGTGTTTATGGGCAGTCACCATCAGTATTTCTGCTCCCACTGTGGTATTATCAGCTTCTCCCCCGTTTTCCTGTGTGATGTTTGGGGTATGTTTGCGGTGTGGGGTTGACTCCAGTCCAGTCTAGATTTCTTCTCCCTGGGTGGTGTCTACGTTAAGTTTTCGTTGTGGGGGTTCAGCGCGTAACATCCACGTCTCTCACTACTATTGTCATTGCTCATAATGCCGTTTGTCATTGATGTTCATAGTGTGATGTTCTCATTTGTCCTTGTTATTTCTGCTTTACATACAATGTTCTTGACCATCCATTTCATTTATGATGGCGTCTATTGTATTTACATCTGTTTAGAATGTTTTTTTTACATGTGCTGCTGTTATGTGGTCAATGCTGTTGAAGGTAACGGTCAGTTCTTTGTCATGGTGTACACAGTGTCGTTTGCAGTGTGTGTGTTTTCATGTAGTTCACATTGTTCTGTGATGTTCAGCTTTTGTGTCATGTTGTTCACACTGTTGTGTGATGTTCAGCTCTCTATGCCAAGCCAGACGTCATTGGATGGCAGCCATAATCCTTGCAGCTCTGGCACCGATTGCTGTGACAGATTTTCGGGTAACAACACCACGGACGCAATTTGTGTGTTTGACCGTTTCTTTTGATCATTATGTATTCAGTTTTAATGATGTTTGTGTGTACGCTCGCCTGACTTATTGAACACTAAATATCAATACTTTTTGACACCGAAAGCATGTTGAATTATACACTTGTTGTGTGAAATGTTTTTAAAACAATGTGTTTTTCATGTGACAAAAATAATAATGTTTTTTAATCGGACAGAATTCTTTATCATCATGGAGTGAATGAAATGTTACTAGGTCAAGATTTCACCACGTTTGCTTGGGGAGATGCATTAATTGGTATGTTAGTCGTACCGTGGCATCATGTTGGAGGTTACAATATTCTAGACTGTAAGTATCAGATAGAGTCTGTTAAGTTCCCCCAGAGTAATATAATTTATTTGATTTCAAGGACAAGTCAATGTACATTCAGACGATATGAAGAAAATGAGAACACTACAAAGTGTTAATTCATTTCTTTGTTGATGCCAGTGCGATTTCCTGCCAAAATGTGAAGTGGCCATAAAAAAATTGTATTGCTTTTAGCATTTAATGATCTGTTTATTCAGTGGTGTTATTTACAGTGCTATTGATCAGTTTAGTGCAGTAAGGTTCAGTCCATTTGTTCATTGTGTTATTGACAGTATTGATTTACTTTATTACATTTATTTACCTACATGATATTTCCGTGAGTTGTTGGACATTTTTCAAGCATGACTGTGGTCAACTCTGGTAGGTAAATTCTAAAACTTACTCACATTTTTGGACAGAAACTTAAACTGGACGGTTTGACAGCTCTGAAAGAAAATTCTTATTTCTGAAATTTAGATATCACTGGTATATATGGGGGAAGGGGGGTGGGGGGGGGGGGGGGTCTGGAAATCAGGTGACATTTCTGATGTATTGTTCAAGACTCTGGGTTTGTTGATATACATGCTGGAGAAGGGATTCAAGTTGAAGTCTGGGTGATGTATCATTCTGGTCCAGGTGAAGGGCTTTGAGCTCCTTGTGCCGGAGATGGGGGAAATAACACATCGCACTGGTCTCCTTTCTGTATCATCAGTTTGTGTTGAAAAATAACCTATCTGTGCTCAAGCAGAGGTTTTTTTTTCCCATTTATTTTTTTTGTTTTGCTTTCCACATTTAAACACCATTTTCAGTTCACAGTTGATGTGGGCGTTTCCTTTATTTACATGCATTTCTGTAATCTTTGTACTGCACTTATTCTGTGTCTTGTGTAGGATGTAACTGTATCAAAGGATTCTGTAATCTTACTTTGCTTATTAACGTTCTACTGTATTACTGATTCTCTGATCTTTCAGCACTATGTTAGGTCTTTGCTCCAATTTGCTCCAATTTGTACGGTATAAAAAAGGATTTTGTTATCTTTTTGTGCTGTATTGATCGTTTCTTCTAACTCATTACTATATCAATGGTTTTTCACTATTTTGTATCGTGCAATTTCATAGGATTTTCTACTTTTCTGTGCTTCGTTGAATATTTGCCTGATTTTACATATAGAATATCCTCATCTTCCAGCGCTAAATGAATTCTTTGTCCTGTTGTGTATCAACAGATTCTTTTCTTTGTCCTGTGCTGTTGTGATTCTTCATCCTGAGCTTTTTGTGCTGTATAAGTTCTTCATCTTATTTGGCATATTACTCTATGAAAGGATTCTCTTTCTATATTTTGCTTGTTAATGTATGAAAGAATTCTCTGATCTTTTTTGGCTTTGTTGTTGATTTTCTTTTAAGTATTTTGCATATGATTATCTCGAAATGTATTCTTCTGTTACATGTTTTTTTTTTTTTGTTTTTGTTTTGTTTTTAAAAGAGAAAACAGTATGAGGATGAGAAATAAACTGGAAAGGCTGACTCAGCATGGCCTGGTCCTATGCACTTTAAGTTTAAAGGATTTTTTATCATTTAGGGGCCATGTCATTTTTTTTTTTCCCCCAGGATGTAAAACTTTTTTTTCAGGGATACGAGTTCTGTTTTCTTTGTGCAAGTTTAAATGCTTTGAAAAGGCCCTCTGTAGTTGGCCAGGCTCTAATACTACCGTAAAGTTCGGTCTATTGAGCGCACCTGTATATATATATAAGCCGCACCCACTAAATTTTTCAAAAATCAAGCTGCAGATATATACAACAAAAATAAAATTTATTCAGTGTCATCGTCGTCCTGTCCACTGAAGTCTTTTTCTTTGTGTCGGAGTTGAACAGAAATTGTAGCACTTCCTCCGCCATCTTGTTACTGACTTCAGCTCCATTTTCACTGTCGCTTTCCTCTTAGGCAAGGTGAAGGTTGCTGCTGCTCCGTCGCTTGCACTGTCGTCTGCTGCAGCACACAGCCAGCCTTGCGAAAAATACTGACAATGGTCTGAATGCTTCAGTGTGTGGCTTTGATTTAAAAATGTGAGCATTTAACACTTTAACAACGTGAACAGTTAACACTTCAACACACAATATAGCGAGTTACAGAGAAGCTAAGAATAGACAGCGGTGTGTGATGCTTCTGGAATCGGCAAAATCTGCAAATAAGTCGCATCGTTGTTCAAGCCGCAGGGTTTAAAGCTGGGGAAAAAAGTCGCGGCTTATAGACCAAACTTTATGGTAAACAAGACATTTTTAGCCATGTTATTTCTTCTACATTCTTACCTTTTTTGTATTGTTGATTTTCATAGCAGTAATTCAGAGGATTCTCTTTTTATTCTACTGTGGGTATTACAACATCTTAGGACTCTCCAGTATCCCTGATAAGTTGATTTTTTTTTTTTTTTTTTTTTTTTGGGGGGGGGGGGGGGGTCCTATCTTGCATATATCAAAGAATTCTCTTTGTCATGTTTGCATATGACTTTATCAAAGGATTAAAAAAAAAATTATGGTTGATTCTTTATTCTGTTATGCATATTATCAAAAGATCCTCTAATCTTTTTGTGCTGTGTTAATTCTGTGTCTTGTATATTACTATATCAAAGGATTCTGTTTATTCTAGATTGCACTTTGTGTATCAAAGGATTCTGTGAGCTTTCCATTCTCTGTTCATTCTGTGTTTTATTTTGCACATTACTGTATCAAAGGATTCTCTAATCTGTTTGTACTATGTTGATTCTTTGCCCCGGAAAGGATTCTCTGATCTCTCTGTGCCGAGTTGATACTTTGTCATATTTGACATAAAACTAAATCAGAGGACTCTGTAATCCTACTGTGCTATGTTGACTATTGTCCTGTTTTGCTTTAGAGAACATTATAGACAACTGTATCCCAAACAACAAGGGAACATACTGGTGGTGGTGGTAGCGGGTGGTGGTATCGGGTCATAGTTATTTGTTGCTGGTCCTGACAGTGTTAGTCTTTTGTTTATTGTAGAATGTTGCGTCACGTTTGGTATCATGATTAAAAACAAAATGTACACATAGTTGAACTAGGAGACCAGATTCAGGAAAGCGACTGTTGTAATGCAGGTCTGACTGTGATGGGGTATGTGAGAGGGGGGGGGGGGGGGAGGAGAGGAATGAGAAGAGTGGGGGGGGGGGGGGGGGGGGGGGGGCCCACAGGGATCGGCAAGAAATGACAACATGGATTCTTATTATAAACTTGATCATCTGCTTTTAATCCAGTCAGTGGAATGAAAGTAAACCATACGAGAGGACATGTATGATATATCGTCCATCTCAGATGATATTGTTGCCACATTTTTTAGCAAGAGAATGACTTGATGGGGTAAAGGGATGGGGTAGATTTGAGGCCAATGTAAACTAAGGAGTGCGCTTTGGAATTCAAGTCCACTTCATGTGTTGTTTGGTGAAGGTGAGCTTGCCTAAGGCTATAGTGATAAAAAAAAAATTTATGCCCATCCATTCAACATGTTGTTTTGTATATGTATATATCTCTATTTAGTGCATGTTTACTGCAATAAAGTATTAAACTTTGTGATTGTGTGTGTAGAAATGTGATTGTTTTTCTCTACACGCATTCTGATATTGTATCGTTCAGTGTTTCTGCATGGTAGTGATGAGTGATGGCGTGCTGCATGCCCAAGAAACCCTGTGGACAGAGGTCACCACTGCTGTTGAATGGAGATCCGTCCTCCTGACAAGTTCCCTCATGTGTCACTGAAGCAATATATTGGTGATTTTCTTCTTGTAGACGTGTTTTGAGTTCAATGAATTCAACATAAATTAAGAAAATCAATAAAGCAAAACAAAAGGATGAATTGAACAGTTATGTGTTGTGTTTGCAAGAGTGTGGTTTCGATTGCCAGCAAGCTATGTTGTTACTGTCTTGATACCAGGTTCCCATCATGTCCATGATTAATCTGCTGAAGCCTCTACCTAAATGCATATGCAGTACATGTCTGTCTAGTGGATTGGTATTCATGGACAAGGCATGAAGTTGTACAATGTCAGGTCTGCCTTTATGGTACCTACACATGAACAGATCATAGGGTTGAACAGGTACACATCTACCTTTCTGCATGGGCACATCATGTGGTTGAACATGTACATGTCTACCTGGCTAATAGCTAGACATGGACACATCATGTGATTGAACATGTACAGTCTACCTGGCTGATAGTTAGACATGGACATATCATGTGATTGAACATGTACATGTCTACCTGGCTAATAGCTAGACATGGACACATCATGCGATTGAACATGTACAGGTCATACCTGGCTGATAACTATGGACACATGGACACATGTGATTGAACATGTACAGGGTCTACCTGGCTGATAACTACACATGGACACATCATGTGATTGAACATGTACAGGTCTACCTGGCTGATAGGTACACATGGACAAATCAAGTGATTGAACATATACATGTCTACATAGCTGAAAGCTAGACACAGACACATCATGTGGTTGAACATGTACACATCTACCTCTCTGCTAGCTACATATGGACACATCGTGTGGCTGAACATGTACACATCTACCTGACTGCTAGCTACATATGGACACATCATGTGGCTGAACATGTATATGTCTACCTAGCTGCTAGCTACATATGGACAGAACACAGAGATGAACATGTGCTGGTCCAATTAACTGATAGCTACAAAACATGGGGTCAACCTCATGTCAGACAAACTGATTACTATACAGGGGGTGGTCATGTACAGGTTTACCTACACGATAGCCAGTGCAGATCAGAATCAGACATATGAAAGTAACATTAACACCCAACGGGTACAAGCCACGTGGTGAAGTAGAGTGGCAAAACCAATCTCTTCTGAAGACGAGATGGCTCAAACTGAAAGCTGAGACTGGAAAGAAGAATTCATGACAATCTGTTGGAGTATCAAGTCATCCTTCATCCAGTGACTAGACAGAGAGACTTAGCTGACCTTTTCATCCGATATCAAGTCAGAACAAAGATACCAAAACTGATTTCGGATCATGATGATATGGAAGTCAAGGACCATGATGATGAAAGAAACATCTGTCAACACTGTGCTGACCAGAAGAGGAATGCTATGGTCTCTGACATTATGTCATATGATGAAGTATCTTGATGAGGAGTGAAAAAAATCGGGCATGATAGATCCATCCTTCAGCACAGAAGAGGAATGCCAAAGATGGTGACATTATATCAGGTGACTGTCTGGTTGGCGTATGAACCATAAGGCAAGCTAGGTGCATCCTTATACAAGGAGAAGAACGCCCAAGACTTAACATCAAGCATGATGATACAGTCTTGCCGATTAACATTAGGCAAGATGATAAAGTCTTGCTGAACACCAAAGACTCGTCAGGCAAGATGATACGGTCTTGCCGAACGCCAAAGTTTCACCATCAGGCAAGATGATACAGTCTTGCTGAATGCCAAGACTCAACATCAGGCAAGATGATACAGTCTTGCTGAATGCCAAAGACTCTACATGGGGCAAGATGATACAGTCTTGCTGAACGCCAAAGACTCAACATCAGGCAAGATGATACAGTCTTGCTGAACGCCAAAGACTCTCATCAGGCAAGATGATACAGTCTTGCTGAACGCCAGACTCAACAATAGGCAAGATGATACAGTCTTGCTGAATGCCAAAGCCACAACAGGCAAGATGATACAGTCTTGCTGAATGCCAAAGACACAACAATAGGCAAGATGATACAGTCTTGCTGAACACTGACGACACAACAATAGGCAAGATGATACAGTCTTGCTGAACACCAAAGACTCGACATCAGGCAAGATGATACAGTCTTGCTGAACACCAAAGACTCAACATCAGGCAAGATGATACAGTCTTGCTGATCAACATTAGGCAAGATGACAAAGTCTTGCTGAACACCAAAGACTCGTCAGGCAAAATGATAAAGTCTTGCTGAACGCCAAAGACTCATCAGGCAAGATGATACAATCTTGCTGAACACCACAGACTGGTACTGGGCAAGATGATATAGTTTTGTTAAATGCCAAAGACTTGATTTTAGGCAAGATGATACAGTTTTATTGAATGCCAAAGACTTGACTTTAGGCAAGATAATACACAGTTTTGTTGGATGCCAAAGACTTGACATCAGGCAAGATAATGCGGTCATGCTGAAGTACAAGCAACCAGGCAGCCTGGGCACACCCTTCTGACGAAAAGAGGAACGCCAATTGTGTTTTCCTCGCTCTTGGCATTGCATAGCGTGTTGAAGCTTGTATGTAATCTCCATGCTATCATTATTTACATTAAACCTGGTGATAAGAGTCATGCTGATTAGTGAACAACCAGGCAAGAAGCTACACCCTTCAGTTCATGGCAATACCCACTGGAGAAATGAGGGAACACTGACAGTTCACTCTTCTGAAGGTACGACCTATTCCTGCAGGCTGTCTTGATTCAAGGAGTTGCATGACACCATAAGATACAGCAGATGGATGAAAACAAGTCATCAACTGGAAACTTGTGTATGGAAGCTGAGCAAAATGAGGTGAGGGACACCTGAGATTACACCACCAATACCAACACCTGTAGACACACCTGAGGGACTGTCCAGTGATTTGCTGTCCACCAATACCACCTGAACAGACCTCGGTGAAGCAGACCGAAGCAGAGGGAAATTAAAGTCACGGAACTCAAATAATCTTTGAAAGCTAATGGTTCCAAAACAGTCTGGCCATTTCAAAATCTTGAAGTTAAAGTTCCAGTAATTATTTTGAAAAGTTACAAAAAAAAAAAAAAAAAAAAAATCTATCAATTTCAACTTTAAGATGAATCTGACCATTGCATTAGTGAAACAGATCTGAGTGAAGTTTCATCTTATGAGCTGCAACATACTGAACACTTTCCACAGTGTTTGTCCATTGTTTGAAGTGAAAGATCTTCAGTGAGTAAGTCACAGAGACATGGGTTGAAACGACGGTCTGTGCATTTCTGATCGACCGTTTAAGTGATCTTTTATTCAAACAGCAAGTTGCAATATTTGGCCAAAGTGTTGGATTTCTATTAAAAAAAAAAATTTTCTTTAGAATAAAGCTCTTTGTTAATTCAAGATTTGAACACACAAAAGAAATACGACGCATATTGACTTCTTGGGTCTTCTTCAGGCAGGAGAAAACATTCAAAACAAAGGACAAACAGCCACCAGACCTGTCTCTTCAATCTGGATCTTTGTTAGTTATTTGTTAACGATAAAGAGAAATTATTCTGATTTCTTTTAAACCTAATACCAATAAATGAGAACTGAAGAAAATAATTCGTAAACATTTAAACTGTTGTTTGTTTTCAAGGAATATATTAATTTCACAAGAAAACTGACTTTCAGCAGAAGAGTTCAAAGACATTTTCTTGATAAGAAAGGACAGGGATGCAATATCCAATGAGCATTTGTATACACTGGTTGCATCATAACATTAAGATTTTAACCTGAATTGTTAGTAAAGAATATATGTGGTATGGCACAAGGCATCATGTGTAGTTTGGGAGATCATAAAACCCATGTCAAAACACTTCATGTCATGATGACTCAATCACACACAATCATCCATGAACAACAACACTTCGTGTCTTCATCCTCAGTTATACACATTTCACTCACGAACAAGAACACAATGATGATCAAATTCCACACTTCTGCCACAGCTTTACATGATTGTTTATAAACACCCATAGCTGGCCCATGTCATTACACTGGATTTTCAAAATATTTTCCACCATCATGAACACGTCCAACTTGATAATACATTAAAAACAAAACATAATACATCTTGGTTCATTTTCAATAGGACATAACAACACCATGCCATTCACATAATACAGCAGAGAGCAATTACAGAACAAATAAAAAAATAAAAAAAAAGACATTCCGTCAGGTGTCACAATCCAATGAGGACAGTCAACAACAAACCTTGCACATGTATGGATATGATGACTAGATGGTACAGGGGTTGAACTTCCATAATAAAGGTCTGAAAGATCCATGGTTCAAATCCTGGCAATGCAAATGAAGTATAGGGGACAGACTTTTCCAGAGGCTAGGGTCGGCAATGAACACCTAGACATACCGTGATTTAATCCCCTTAATATGCGAATGCAGATCTAACTTGCACATGTAGGCCTTCATCATCCATGTAAGCACTGGCCAGGTTATCAAAACATGTCTGTTTTTGACAATTTACAGAGACATGAATCCAGACTAAAGATTCTTACAATTCATGTTGGCATCTGACAGGTTACAACAACATAAAGTTACGTTAATACTATATAATTCGAATCAGCATTTGAAAGGTCGCAGAAACATGAATCTACATCAACCTCTGTAATCCATGTCAGCATTTGATAGGTTACAGAAACATCAATCTACATTAATCTGTATAATCCATGTCAACATCTGACAGTTACAGAAAAATGAAATTGTGTTAACCTCTAAAATCCATATCAAAATTTGACAGCTTACAGAAGCATGATCCTACCCTAACCTCTAAAATGCATGTCAACATTTGACAGCTTACAGAAACATGACCCCACGTTAACCTCTAAATCCACGTACAACATAACATTTGACAGGTTACAGACATATGACCCTATGTTAACCTCTATCCATCCATGTCAGATTTGACAAGTTACAGAAACACGAACCTTCATTAAGGAGCTGTGTGATGTGTGTGTGTGTGGGGGTGAGGGAGGGGAAGGGCACAGAGCTGAAATGTGGAGAAGGGCTGACTGGAGCTACAAGGAATGGCTAAGCTGTGCAGTACTGTGGAATCCAGTTCACACTAGTCTCCAACGCCATAATCCACTTTATGCAAGCAGCCTTCCATCCTTGACCATCAGCTTCAAGTTTCCATTGTAAATCAATACGACCGTTCTATACAAATTTTCAGGTAAAACAGAAATTCCCCAGTTTCGCGTGAGTGCGCAACTCTCTCAGTGACTAGTTTAACATGTGGGTCCACTTTTTTTTCATTTTTTATTCTGTCTTTGCATGATAAGCAACAACTTTCCTGAGAAATCAACTACAGGACTCATGACGACTGAGTGGCGTTCTCTCTTTTGTTGAATTCCTTTCTAATGGCTGTTCAATTGCATTACCTGACTGGTTTCAGTCTGCACTGTGGGCTTTGACAAGACAAGGCTTCTCGGTTTTGATGTATTCCTTTAATGGCTGTTAAACTGCATTTTGTGACTGGTTCTAGTCTGCATTGAGGGCTTTGCCAAGACAAGGTTACCAGCACCTTGAAGTAGGCACAAAAATGGTGATCTCTGCTAATATAAAAAAATCAAAGAAAAAAAAATCTTACTGAGTTTGACAGAAGTAGTCACTCATATAATGTGTGTGTGTGTGTGTGTGTGTGTGTGTGTGTGTGTGTGTGTGTTTGTGTGTGTTTAATAAGAATCACCCCTTACCAATGTTTCAGTAGAAACATTCATCAGAATCAGACTGGAAGTCAAATGCTTGGACTTCAAAGCGACAACTGTATGACTACTATTCAGCATTTGAAAGATACTGTAACTGTGCTTTTAGCCACAGTTCGTAAGTTTTGCAGTTGGCTGAAATAAAGATAAACATTTCATCTCATAAGCTTCTTCTTAACTATGATCTGTACTGTCGTGGACAGAGCTGTTGAAAATTAGGTTAGGCCTGTGCACTTCTAAGCCTGTCTTATCTCCTCAGCTTTCTCATGTGGACCCGCTCATTTGCTCCAATGAACTACACTCATTGGACAAAAGTCTGTCCCCTCTCGGCACTACTGGCGCTGACTTCCTACAGGCACCTGCTGCTGAAAACTTTTTATTCTTACCTTAAGGCTGGACTAAACTTACTGGTACTTGTAATCTGGCCCTTCCGACTCAAAACATGCTGACAGCATCTTGGTAGAGAGTTGTAGAGGGAGTGGAGGTAGGCAACAGTCAGTTGATTCCAGCAAGTGGTGAGTGCACAGCGCAGATCTGCGACAGTACTGATGCGGCGAATGTTTTTTTCCTCACTTGAGTCTTGAGGACTTGCCACACGTTCTCGATCGGATTTAGATCTGGACTTTGAAGGGCCAGAAAAAACAAGGGAACTCTGTGCTGTCGCTTCCAGGTCTCAGTGTGAGCATTGTCTTCCTGCAGGTACCAACATTTGTTTGGGTAGTAGTTGGCAACAAAGGGCAGAAAGTTTGTTTTCCAGCACACCAGTGTACTTCTGACTGTTCATACTGCCTTCCACGAACACCAGTGGTCCAACTCGGTCATAGGAAATGCATCCCCACACCATCAGTTTCAATGCAGTCTTCAGGCTAAGAAGTACGCTGCACAGAGAAAGCACTGACCACTTCTCTTTGAGTTTCCTCCATAGTTTTACACGTCCACTAGGTTTGATCACAATGGTAATTTAATCACTGAAAATAATATTCTTTCACTGATCCTTCACATTACAGTGAAGTTTACTCCTACAATCTTGCAGCCACTTCTTTCTGTTCACTTCCTTGATTACTAGTTTCTTCACTGGGGGGTGCTTTGAATAGCCAAGTCCACGCAGATTTTGCTTGATTGTCTTTTGGCTTACTTCAACGGAGGTTGATTCACGGCATTTGACTGAAATTTCAGAAACTGTGGCAGACCTGTCCCGTTTTACCATCTGTGACAGTGCAGACACGCACCTGTTAGTGAACACCGTGGGCCTACCACTCCTAGGTTTGTTTTCTACTGTTTTTCTGTCACAATAGCGCTTGTAAACTTTCCCGACGGTTGACCTGTTCAAGTTCAACACTTCTGCCACCTCAAACATCTGAAGCCCCCTGGTCTATCAATGACACAATGTATTTTTTCATCTCCTCTGTCAGCTGTTTGTTTGTTGATGCCATGCAAGATCTAACAGCAAACTGCAAGCACCAAACGACAGTTCAACAATTTTCTTTACTTCACAGAAAAGATTAGACTTGTGAAAATGACTTCAGTGGTTTGGGGCACATAAACATGTCACCAAAAAAAAAGAAATACTGGCTAAGTAATCTTGTGGAAACAGCCACTTCAAATCTGTCCACCGTTAGAAGGGACAGACTTTTGTCCCTTTGCCTGCACCAGCAGAAATCACCATTGCCCCCAATTTTGATTGAGAAGAATGGTCAAGTGTGGAGCTTTTTAATCTATCAGAAATGTTTTCCAACCTTTGGACCCAAAATCGATCCGATGATTGTGTGTACTATTCAGAAGAACAACTAGGACTTTTTGTGACTATCTACATACTGGTTATTGCAGGACAGTTTTTCTTTTCCTACTATAGTTATGTTCAGCCCACTCCACTATATTTGGAAAGTAAGGACACATTTATGTGAGTGCATGTTTCTTCACATATCACTGTACTTGTTGTCTATCAAACCCACTGGATGTCAAATGAATTTGATCCAACGGAACTTGCTGTGATACACTCAATTTCACCGACTTCACAATGATCAAATTAAATGGAATGTTGTGATATCATTGTAACCTTCCTTATCATCACAGTTATTCTTGATCACCAATTAAAAAAATTTTTTTTCTTTCCCAACAATAATTAGAAGAAAAACAAAATTAAACTAGAACACTACCACCACACTGGGCTGGATATGACGAGGAGAGGACTGATGAGGTCCAACATCAGCAATGTTCTCGGTGACGCTGTTACAGGGTCATCCTACAACTTGCTGACTTTGCCAGTATTCCCTGAAACAGTGACATCAATGTTTACACATCACCAGCCTCCTGTAAATCCCCAGTCTCCTGTAAGTCTCCAGTCACCTGTAAACCACCTGTCCTCTGTAAATCCCCAGTCCCCAGTAAATCCCCAGTCTCCTGTAAATCACCAGTCCTCTGTAACCACCACCAGGCCTCTGTAAATCCCCAGTCCCCTGTAAAACACCAATCCTCTGTAAATCACCAGTCCCCCCCAGTAAATCACCAATTCTCTGTAAATCCCGGTCAACATATTCAATGTACAGTAGCACTGCATCAACACTGACAACAGTAACTGCATACATCAACACTGACGATGTCCATTAACATTTACACAGGAAATTTCTCAAAGGAGGTATTCCACATAGGAGTCACCTACTTCTGATTCTGGAAAGCGATTCCAACTGGACAGCTGCAAGCAATCAAGATCAGTGAAGATAAACTGAAAAAGATCATAGCGTGTCAGCACTCTGCTCTCAATGCTGCGGACAGATCTGACACGCACTGAAACAAGATCAGCTCAGGGCATCAAGCCTCAAAGGTTGCTATGTGTGCAGGTACCCTGGGTAGCACTTCATATAAAAGATCACACACAAAAACAGAAAAAGGCAGATAATACATTACCTTCAACTATTGCAACTGCATGACCACTCAATAGTTCCAAAATGAGCTTGATAAACACTGAGAAGAAGCACTGCTTCCAAATTTCAATATAATTTAGGGTGCGAGGTATGCTCATTTTTAAGCTGCTGTGCACCCTAACATAACTGAACGCTGTTTTACTAAACCAGACACAGGCTCTGCAGCCTTTACGCGACATCATGTAATGCCATGCTATGCGACCTTCTGAATGTCCCCTCTTCTGAAACAGAACCAGTCTGGAAGGAAGTCTGGCCCAGCCCAGGACTTAGCAGAAACAGTGTGAAATCACAGCTGGACAACCTACCACAGAGCGAGAACAACAGAACACCTGACCTGTGGTGGAGGTGCATGACATGGACATACCTGTCGGACAGAACAAAGACAGCTGTATAGACCTGTCAGACAGAACAAAGACAGCTGTACAGACTTGTCAGACAGAACAAAGACCAGCTGTACAGACATGTCAGACAGAACAGAACAAAGACACAAAGCTGTGTACAGCATGTCAGACAAAACAAAGACACAGCTGTACAAACCTGTCAGACAGAAAAAGACACAGTTGTACGGACAGAACAAAAGACACAGCTGTACAGAAACTGTGTCAGACAGAACAAAGACACAGCCGTACAGACCTGTCAGACAGCACAGAACAACAGACACAGAACAAAGACATAGCTGCACAGATCTGTGTTAGACAGAACAAAGACAGCCATACAGACCTGTGTGAGACAGAACAAAGACACAGCTGTACAGACCTTTGTCAGACAGAACAAAGACACAGCTGTAGGAACCCATGTCAGACAGAACAAAGGTACAGGAGTATGTATCTGTGTCAGACAGAACACAACGACACAGCAGACACAGCAGTACAGATCTGTGTCAGACAAAACAAAGACACAGCGGTACAGATCTGTGTCAGACAGAACAAAGACACAGCAGTACAGACAGAACAAAGACACAGCTCTACAGACCTGTGTCCTGCAGGGAGCCCAAGGCCCAGACTGAGCCCAAGTATCCACCATGCTGTTCTTCAACCTCAGTCTTTCCAGACATTTGACCTCTGACACACAAATCATCACATATCATTACACATAATACAAACATCATTACCACTGTTTCACATCATAAAATACAAAACAATTTTTCATTCCTGCCAAGTTTAAATTTGGGGGGGGGGGGGGGGGGGGGGGGGGGTAAACTGCAAACAAATAATTCTGGGGTAGAAGGGCGTGTGTGTGTTTTTTTTTTTTTACAAAGAATCCTGCTGCATGAAATGGAAACAAAAAACCAAAAACCCAGACGGCAATTCATTAGCAAGCACCAGTCAGCACTTTGCTTCCAACAAATTAGCTGTCTGGCTTTGCTGACTGGTTGACAGATAAATAAAAGATACATAAAGGAAAAGCATGTTTCACAATACTATGTGCTTTCTAGGTGATATTAATCAACCATTGTATGAAATGAGACCCACTGTTGTAAAATAATTCACATTCATATCCATGTTTTCTTTTCATTTTCATGTCCTTCTTTCCCCCCCCCCAATATTTGACTTTCAATTTCAGTGTGTGATCTTATTTTGTTAGCAGACCTGTTTACCCTAAATTCGTGTACCTGTAATATTTCAGACAAAAAACTGTAATTAAAAAAAAAAAAACCCACGTAATCTTCATAATTGCAATACTTTCACAACTTTTGAAGATTTGGAAGAGCTGGCCATTGGCACGTAAGACCCCTTCGTCGCCATCTTTGACAAGGTAAAAGACACAAGGCACGCTGGGAAATGCCTTTTACTTGCTTTTGACCGAAATGGTAGCAGACGAAAACTTCGCATTAAAAAATTTTCTTTCTTCGATTTTTTTTCCTGTAATTCTTTTTTTTTTTTTTGGGGGGGGGGGGGGGGGGGGGGTAATACTCCCTGTAATTCTGATTTGGGAGGAGGGGTAAAAATTACAGCAAAATTGTAAGGGTAAGCAGGTTTGTGTTAGTATGTGATCTAACAGACTGTCATTACACATTTTCTACATGACCTGCACTTCATTACCATTATCCGTTTAAGACTGCTAGGGTGGCCACCATTCAATTTCAGGATTAGTGGGATGGCAACAATTCAGTTTCACAATTTACAAACTCTTCCCCACTTGCACCCCTGCTGTATGTATGAACTTCAAATCCAGCAATCAGAAAAGAAACAATTAAACTGATTGGGAGTTGAAAACAAACGATGGCATTTCAGAGACAAACAAACAAGAGTCTAGCTCTGATTTCCATAATCACAAGAAGTGAAAAATAGCAGCTTGAAGCTTATGAGGAAAGGCAGTTACTATTCTCACATGTTCTTGTAGTTTCACTCTGGTCTAGCAACATGCATTGATTGAGACTGACTTGGCTTCTATGCATTTAAAATCAGCTTACTCTTTGACCAGAATGGAGGTCAGCAGCAAGAAAATCTTTTCTTGAAAATGTTCAGTCTTTCTTTCTTTCCCAATGCACCAAATTAGTCACACACTGTCAGACTTTTTACTCTCCAGTTATCTAACCTTGGGTGTGGAGAAAATGAGAGATGACTGGCCACACAGTGCATGCTGGGATGCTCATGTTGACGTGAGGGAAACTGGCCCCACAACTGTTGTCCCTGTCACAGACAAAAACTGTCACCTCTAGTTCAGCTCTCGTTGCAGATAATGAACATACTTGTCACACTTATCCATGTCACATTAAACTTGTAATGTGTACATGTCATACAATCGTACCTATGCCATTCTCGTATCACCCATCTCTAACATAGTGATTAACATGCTTTAAGTCAACCTTCAGCTTGTGGTTAGTCATGTTTATTGCCCGGCTAACCTCAGAGGCCACACTAACTTTGCAAGCCAATGAAAAACAAGACTATGCACAAATGAACATGCTACAACTAAAATTCAGAACTAAGTCAAGTCATCAGCTGAAAAAGCAGATGTACACAAAGGATACCCACTGACCATGTGACTGATGACAAAGAGGGGTGGTCATCCCTGACTGGTCAAGAGTTTGTCATCATACAGTGATCATGATGAAGTTTCTGTTATGATCACATGATATGACACAGACCTTCCTGTAGCTGGTTTACTTACAGAGTCCCTGGATCCCCCTCTCGGGGATTTTACTGGTCCCTCATGAGATGTAGAGTGTTAATCTACTACTTTTATCATTTACCTACTTATCTGCCCCCTTTTTCTTAGATTAACTGCTTTACACACACACACACACACATACAGAGGCTGAGACAAAGAGAGACAGAGAAAAATAACAACAGAGAGAGAGAGAGAGAGAGAGGAGAGAGAGACTTATCTTTTCACTTAGCTTTTATTTTTTTTCCTTTTGTCTTCAATGCACTTTTTTCCCCAATCACATTTCACTTTAGTTCAATTCTTTTTTTCTTATCATCTTCTCTATTTCACTGCGATTATCATGTTTATCATTATTCCTAAATTGACACAGATTTTTCTTCTTCCCTACCCCTTCACTTTTCTCTTGAGTTCCATTTCACAATTTCAGTCGACCCAGAACAAACTGATCACTGAGATCAAAATGCTAAGTGTTGTTGTTCGTTCGTCTGATGTTTTTAAAGTTGTTTGTCCTGCCTAAAGAAGATCAGGAGGTTGAAACACAATGTGTCTGTTTTGTGATTGTTTGTTCCATTCGTTTGAAGGTCATGTATTTTTTCTCACATGCATTCAGCTTCAAAACACAAAACACATCTACTTTTATCTTCCTGTACACCTCCCTGTCACTCAATACATTATATATTTTCGTTCATTTCTATTTGTTTCATACCTGGTATTACAGACAACAATGCCAACCAGGCGCCCCCTGGTATCCACTAAAGCCCCACCGCTGGCCCCAGGGTGAACAGCACAAGTGGTCTGAAACACAGAATGCTGTTCATGACATGACAGTCATATAGGTGTGTGTAGGCTATGACCTGTCACAAACATACTTTGATATGCAATACTTACATGTTGCATACATGTTTAGTCTCTGGACATTCAGTATCATCTGTCACACATGCGTAGTCTTTCATAAGTAATACTATCTGTCACATACATGTATAGGCTCTGACACATATGTTATTTATCAAATGTATTTATGTTCTAATATGTAACATCTGTCGAATATGTGAGGCCTCTGATATATAATATCAGTCTCATTCGAGTGTGTTAGGTCTCTGTATTGGTATCAATAACCTGCACATATAGACAAAACGTGGTGTTAAACATATGATACATTCAGACAAAAGACATTTGTATGCAAAACAGCAATTTTTAAACTGTAACTAGATTATTGCTGCCAGAACTCCTGTGAGAAGCAGAGGACAGGCTGCGATGGAGAAGACGACTGGCAGAGTCATCCATCGTGTCCCCCCTACTATCACTCTGATCATGGAATGAGATGAGATGAGAAATGTATGGTTACGCATCAGATACAGTCAGACAAGGGACATTTTGTAGACAAAACAGGAACTTTCAACTGTAACTGGTAGTGGGAAAAGCCGTATCTGTGAAACTGAATCTGCAGCACTTTCAGTTGCACTTCACCTCACACATCATGATGGTGGACTGAGAAGACAGAAGTCTCACTAGTTATCACATGGTTTTGACTTGACCAATAAACAAAAAAAAACAACAGCTGACACTGAAACCAGTCAACAAGGAAGTAGAATCATGATCGTCTTTAGCGATTTTCTTACACTTGTTCATCCTCTCCTGGCTGAAATTGGCCATTTTTTTCATGAAGTATGTCGACAGTCTACATCATCTCAGTTCTGTTTTAAGCACCAGTTAAGTGTGTGGAACCTGCTTTTTAAATGTTCAAACTTTGTGCTTTTTGGCTATGCATTTTATCACAAAGTGTAGCAGCATAGCATTGTCAATGAAATCATAGCACGCTACACACCGAGAGTGTAGCACAGCTCAGTTCTGCTGTACTCACCGTTTTCCTGTACTTCACAATCAACTCCTATAGGGAGACTTTATAGCCTTCTCCATTCAGGTTGTCTGGAAGGAGTTCAGTATCACTGTCTGGAAGGAGTTCGGTATCATTGTCTGGCAGGAGTTCAGTATCACTGTCTGGAAGGAGTTCAGTATCAAGATGTTTTATTTTAGCTATCTGTCCATTGCAATGTGTTTTGTGTCAAACCAAAAGTCTTAACTTTTTTGTTCACCTTGTATTGGGAGTGACTGGCAATAACGACGAGTCGCAATAATGAAAAATAATGCATTTTACTGGACTATGAATGATATGATGGCCCAGGCATCGGTACAGAATACATAGGTCTAATTTTTTAGAGTCAAAATTAGGTGGCAGTAAGTTAGATGAGAAAGACCTGATGAACTGATGTCCATTTCCAGATTAATTTTTTTTATTTTCACAGTGGTCAGTTACATTGAACAATAACACGTAAGTAAGCACCCAAATCAAACTACACTACGCCCTACATTTTGTACAAAATTTTGTGCAGTTTAAACCTGCAGGGTTTTCTTTTGTTTGTTTCATTTAATATTATCCCAGTTTCATGAGTTTCTGTGGTACTCTTAAAAAAAAAAAAAAAAAAACCTGTGAATTTGGTATATGTCAAGCTATTCAACATGGCAGCCATAGCAGCTGAAAGGTCAACAAAGGATCAACAAGATAACAGTACTGTGCATGTGGACATCAAAATAGCAAAGTCCAAACAACCACAATATTTGTGTTCCAGCTCTCAGAGAGAACAATCTCAGTAAGTCAGTGACAAATATTTTTTCACTGTGTGGCTTGAGGCTTGGGGATATCATCTCAACATACAGTCATGAAATCTGTCTTACGACAAAGAACTGCACAGCTCATACTCAGTTACAGTGTTCCAACATTAGAAGGGAAGTAAATTTTGCTTCTTGATGCAGCCTATGGTCCTGTTGAATTCTGTCCCTTAGTGCACACTTCCATGCGTTGTGTGTGCCAACTTGTCTGACAATCTGAAAATTTTGACACGATAAATTTTTTCTCATGTATCAAAGTGTCTGATTTGTATCCAATGATGGCAATTTACATACTTAGGATCTGAAGTGAGGCAATACATTACTGAATTATTTGTTCGTACTAGCAAGACAAGGATGAATCACATCACTCTCTGCCAACTTGTCCAACTGCGTGTTGAGAGCTTTTTCTTTTTAACACACCTTACACCCTCCAACAGACGGTCCATCAGCTGTAGTAACACTTCATCTAATCATTCTCCAGTAAGAATCATCTTAGTTTCCACAAAATGTCAAATCAATCATTTGTGAAAGCATTCCCGAAAGATTCTAGAACAGCACTGGTCTAAAAAATAAGATAGCAGAGCAGTATCAAAGACAGAGTGTTCCCATAAGTGAGCTGCTGTAAGTGAATGAGGGGCTGCAGACCTGTTTAGTCCTCTAAAAATTTGTTTTACAACAGCAGAGCCCATCCCTCTCCCTGCGTCACTTTCATGGTCCCTACGGACACCTATTACCAGATGGGTGGACTGACTGCCGTGGTGGGTTTCAGTCAGGGCATGGATATGGACTCCGCACCCAGTTCTGGTTTATCTGGGCTTTCAGAAAGAAAGTGCCCTGACACATGCTCTGTCTCTCCCGCTCTCTCTGTACTATGTCATGACTGACTTAAGCTCTATTATCCCTCCCGCTCCTCACTGCACTGTATCATGACTGACAAAATATATTATCCTCCTGCTCCTCACTGCACTATATCCTGACTGATTGAATATATTATCCCTCCCGCACCTCACTGCACTATATCCTGACTGACTGAATATATTATCCCTCCTGCTCTTCACTGCACTCTATCATGACTGACTGAATAGATTATCCTCCTGTTCCTCCCTGCACTATATCCTGACTGACTGAATATATTATCCCTTCCGCACCTCACTGCTCTATATCATGACTGACTGACTGAATATATTATACCTCCCGCACCTCACTGCACTATATGACTGACTGACTGAATATTATCCCTCCTGCTCCTCCCTGCACTATATCCTGACTGAATATATTATCCCTCCCGCTCTTCACTGCACTACATGACTGACTGAATATATTATCCTTCCTGCTCCTCACTGCACTATATCATGACTGACTGAATATATTATCCCTCCCGCACCTCATTGCACTATATCATGACTGACTGAATATATTATCCCTCCCGCACCTCATTGCACTATATCATGACTGACAGAATATATTATCCCTCCCGCACCTCACTGCACTATATCATGACTGACAGAATATACTATCCCTCCCACTCCTCACTGCACTATATCATGACTGACAGAATATACTATCACTCCCGCTCCTCACCACACACTATATCATGACTGACAGAATATATACTACCCCCTGCTAATCACCACACTATATCATGACCGACTGAATATACTATCCCTCCCTCTCACTGCACTATATCATGACTGACAGAATATACTATCCCTCCCGCACCTCACTGCACTATATCCTGACTGACAGAATATACTATCCTCCCGCTCCTCACCACACTTTATCATGACTGACAGAATATACTATCCCTCCTGCTAATCACCACACTATATCATGACCGACTGAATATACTATCCCTCTCACTGCACTATATCATGACTGACAGAATATACTATCCCTCCCGCACCTCACTGCACTATATCCTGACTGACAGAATATACTATCCCTCCCGCACCTCACTGCACTATATCATGACTGACTGAATACACTATCCCTCCCCTTCACCTCACTGCACTATATCATGACTGACTGAATACACTCCCTCCCGCACCTCACTGCACTATATCATGACCGACTGAATATACTATCCCTCCCTGCACTAATCATGACTGACTGAACTATATCCTGACTGACAGAATAATACTATCCTATCCCTCACCCCACTGCACTGTATCATGACTGACTGAATATATTATCCCTCCCGCACCTCACTGCACTATATCATGACTGATCGAATATTCTATCCCTCCCCTTCCTCCCTGCACTTTATCATGACTGACTGAATATCTATACTATCCCTCCCCTTCCTCTCACACTATCGTGACTGATCAAATACCTAGTCTATTCCTCCTCTTCCTCCCTGCACTATGTCATGACTGACTGAATATACTATCCCTCCCCTTCCTCTCTGCACTATACCATGACTGATTGAATATCTATACTATCCCTCCCCTTCCTCTCTCTGCACTATGTCATGACTGATTGAATATCTATACTATCCCTCCTCTTCATTCCTGCACTATGTCACCACTGACTGAATATCTATACTATCCCTCCCCTTCCTCTCTGCACTATACCATGACTGATTGAATATCTATACTATCCCTCCCCTTCCTCTCTGCACTATGTCATGACTGATTGAATATCTATACTATCCCTCCTCTTCCCTTCATTCCTGCACTATGTCACCACTGACTGAATATCTATACTATCCCTCCCTTCCTCTCTGCACTATGTCACCACTGATTGAATACACTATCCCTCCTCTTCCTCTCTGCACTATACCATGATGAACTGACTGAATATCTATACTATCCCTCCCCTTCTCCTGCACTATGTCATGACTGATTGAATATCTATACTATCCTCCTCCCCTTCCTCCTGCACTATGTCATTGATTGATCTATACTATCCCTCCCCTTCCTCCTGCACTATGTCACCACTGACTGAATATCTATACTATCCCTCCCCTTCCTCTCTGCACTATGTCACCATGTGACTGAATATCTATACTATCCCTCCCCTTCCTTCCTGCACTACAACATGACTGATTGAATATCTATACTATCCCTCCCCTTCCTCTCTGCACTATGTCACCACTGATTGAATATCTATACTATCCCTCCCCTTCCTCTCTGCACTATACCATATGTGACTGAATATATATACTATCCCTCCCCTTCCTCTCTGCACTACACCATGACTGATTGAATATCTATACTATCCCTCCCCTTCCTCCTGCACTATGTCACCACTGATTGAATATCTATACTATCCCTCCCCCCCTCTCTGCACTATACCATGACTGACTGAATATCTATACTACCCCTAATCTTCCTTCTATGCACTATGTCATGACTGACTGAATATCTATACTACTATCCCCTTCCTTCCTGCACTATGTCATGACTGATTGAATACTATACTATACTGCCCCTGAATATCTATACTTCCTGCACTATGTCATGACTGACTGAATATCTATACTAACCCTAATCTTCCTTCCTGCACTTTGTCATGACTGACTGAATACCTATACTGCCCCTCCTCTTTCTTTATACTGTATTGTGACTGGCTGAAGGACTGCACTTGTTGCTTGGCCATAGCAATATACCTGAATCATCACAGGGATTTTGTTGACCTTGATGACTTTGGAGATGACCCCTGAGGTCACTGAGGGTGGCAGATGATGTTCAGCACCAAACAGAGCATGACCCACCACGTAAACCTCCATACCTGAAAACACACACACACACACACACACACACACACACACACACACACACACACACACACACACACACACACACCCCCCCATGTAAACACAGAGAGACACACACATGTTCTCATGCATGCTCTCTCTCTCTCTCTCACACACACACACACACACACACACACACACACACACACACACACAAACAAACCGCCGCCCAAGCACACTCTAAAAATCATTGTATCCATGTCTATTTTCAGGCTTGCAATGCTTCCAGTTAACCTATTCCAGCATAAGCAATGCATTATGACAAGATATCCTTTTCAGTCGTATCCTGAAATCTCAGCAACTGAAAACGTGGTAACAGCACTAAGCAGCGCTTGTTGTGACAACAGTGAACTGCTGTTTTGCATCAGATTCATTGCAGGATCCTCTCAGTTTCCTCCCCTGATGCAACGATGACCAGAAGTCCTCACACTTTTCATCTGTCAGTGCTGATTTACTGATTTAAAGATGGTCGACAAGTTACAAAAGTTAGCTGTCATTGCAAGAAGATTAGTCGCATTCAGGGGACTGCTCAAATGCACACACACACACACACACACACACACACACACACACACACACACACACACACGCACACACACACACACACACACACACACAACACACACACACACACACACACACACACACACACACACACACACACAAAGAGAAGCCACACACCAGTGACTCTGACCACCAGCTCACCTTCCACAGGGTCAGCGACATCCAGGGTGAGAGTGGAAGAGGGACGGTCAGTGAGGGGCCGTGGGGATGAGGTCTGCACCACCGCCAGGTCAAACTGCTCACGGACAGGGTGCTGACGATACACCACCCAGGTCTCTTTTCCCCCCTCCCTCCTCCGTCTGTCTGTACCTCCACTGCACAACGGTGAATCCACTTCACTGCATGCTGTGTTATCTCCCTTACTCTCCATTCCCAACGCATTCTGCTTATCTTCCTTGCATTCTGCTTTTCATTTATTCCCTTTCACTCTCAGTGGTCTTTGTTTTCACAATTCAGAAAAGTACTTAGAATAGTATAAGGAAAAAGGGGGAAAAAATCACAAAATCCTTCTTATATTTCTTGCCGTCACAAATCAATAGAATTATAGATGAACAGTCAAATACAGAGATATGAACAGATACAGATAGATAGTCATGGTAAATTTGTACTATACAGGACTGTTAGAGTGATATGAACAGATACAGATACATAGTCATGATAAATTTGCACTAGAGTGCAATGCACTGAACAAAACAGGATTGGTGTTTCGTTTCAAAGTACTTGTTCTTTCTTTTTGTAAATCAGATATTTTGTTTTAATGTATCACATACAGCGACATTGATTTAATCTCTTACACAGTAACCTGGTAGCTGTACACATTTCATACAGCCTACAAAGATTCTGAGGCCTATATTAACACTATGCAGACTGCATGCTCACTTTTGCACTAACTAATATACCCTCAACGAGTCTAGCCAATGCTGCATCACTCCTGTGTCACTTTGATGGTGTCCAGTTGTGTTCTGATCTAACCATGCAGAAAACTGCCCACTTAGCCCCTATGGTGACAATGATTGCTTTAATACCTGAACCAGCTTGAGTGAATGTCTCCATGCAGACGGTGCCGTTATGTCTATCCAACACCACTTCCCAGGACACAATCCCCAACACGCACTTACCAAGGGTCTAGATGTGGGCGAAGACATCAAAACAGAGGTCACCATGGCAGCAGGGACCACAGCATTTGAGACATACTCATCAAAAATGATCAGGAGGATAATAAGGATGCTGCTGCAAGAGCTCCACTCTGGTGAGAGAATGATAACAGGGATGTTCTCAAATCCCACCATCCATCAAGCCAACTAACCAGCTTTCCACAATTGAACGTGTTTCGTTAAAAGTACAAGTATTTCAACAACAGAACTTTTGAATTGTTGTCCACATTATTTGCCACTGTTGCACACATTTTTCAGCCTAAAGACTGCTGCACAAAAGTATTCTCTTATAAAAAAAAAAAAAAAAATTATATATATATATATATATCAAAAATACTGTTAAAAAGCCTAATAAAAAATTCAAAGGTGCTGAACCCCTTGGGGAGCAACATCTGTTTAAAATAAGGTATTAAAAGGAATATTGTTTCGAGCACTTGCTCTCTTCAGGGAGAGAAGAGAAGAGAGCAAGCGCTCGAAACAATATTGTAGTTTTAAAACTTCCTTTTAATACCTTATTTTAAACAAATATATATATATATATATATATATATATATATATATATATATATATATATATATATCATCATCAATGGGAAGATCAACAGTAACTTAGTTTTGAGTTTGGCCAACATTATAACCCGCATACCGTGTTCCTATTTAGTTTGTCTTAGTCCAAATTTCCTTTCTTTTCTTTTTTTTTTTTTTTTTTTGGTTCGTCAATGTCATTTCATCGTGATGTGTTGGATAAAAGCATACATCACTGACCTGGGTACAGGTGAGCCTCTCTGACCACATGACTACAGGTGAGAATGGTGCCTGTGTCTGCACCAACCACCACCCCCGACCCCCAGGTTGACCCCACCTTCAGCATCACCACTTCAGGACAGCACACACCTGCAACAGTACATCTTCCTCTGTTGGGCAACCAGAATCAACAAGCTGATTATTCTGCTGCTCCACGGGGTGTATATGTAGAAAAAAACTCTTGGCAGGAAAGAAAACGGCATAGTATAGTGAGAATTCGAACATTCAGCCCACTCTCGTATGTTTTGATATCAGTATTACCACTTCAAACATAGTACAGTGAGAAATCACTGACCCAGGTCAGTGATGAGTGCTATTACATCTCCCTCTTCCAATGATATGATAACTGAGTCCTCCATGTTCCATGTTCAGTCTTCTCTTCCTCTGAAATCCATATCAGACAAGACAGTTACAACGAATCTGTTGCTGACAACTCGTAATTTATAACCAGTGGACGCAGTCGACAAACAACAGAAACACTCCCACAGGAAAAATCGAACATTCAGTCTACTCTTGTATGTTTTGATATCACTATTACCAATTCAGACAGCAAACATCTTCCATAGACTACACTTCCATCAACATCCTAACTGCTGGACTATATGTTGGCAATCAGCCAAATTTTTTTTTTTTTTTTTTTTAATCAATACTGCTACTTCAGGAGGGCAGCAGCACACTCCTGTGATTATACACCTCCAATATCAGCATCACCACTGAAAATATCAAACAACCAAGATCAATCATCTTTTGTTTTAACATCCCCTCTTCAGTATAGCACATACTTGCAGTCTTCCATCTTTTGTATCAACATACCCACTTCAGTGCACACCTATGATCACCTGTCCTTTATATCAATATCCCCAATTCAAAACAGCACACACCTGTAATCACCTGTCCTTTATATCTAAATCCCCACTTCAGTACAACACACACACCTGCAATCACCTGTCCTTTATATCAATATGTCACCACCTCGGAACAGCACACACATGCCCTTTATATTTAAATCCCCACTTTAAGACAGCACACACCTGTAATCACCTGTCCTTTATATCTAAATCCCCACTTCAGTACAGTACAGCACACCTGTAATCACCTGTCCTTTATATTAATGCATTCCCACCTCAGAACGGCACACACCTGTAATCACCTGCCCTTTATATTTAAATCCCCACTTCAGAACAGCACACACCTGTAATCACCTGTCATTTATATCTAAATCCCCACTTCAGAACAGCACACACCTGTAATCATCTGTCCTTTATATCTAAATCCCCACTTCAGAACAGCACACACCTGTAATCACCTGTCCTTTATATCTAAATCCCCACTTCAGAACAGCACACACCTGTAATCACCTGCCCTTTATACTTAAATCCCCACTTCAGAACAGCACACACCTGTAATCACTTGTCCGTTATATCTAAATCCCCACTTCAGAACAGCACACACCTGTCATCACCTACCCCTTGTGTTAACATCACCACAATATAACCACTACAGGACAACACATACCTGTAATCACCTATCTGTCATGAAATCGCATACCTGCAATCACACACACAGAGACACCCCTTCACCCTTTCTTAGAGTTCAGGGCAGACAACTCCAGATCTCCAAACTGACCTCGAGGAGCGGCCGAGCCTTCTGCTGCACCTGGCAACCACCTTGGTCTGTCACCTTGATGAGGATGTTGAAAAAAGGGGGAAGCACTCTGAAGCACAGCACCAATGTCGCAGGCCACACAGAAACCCACCACCCACTCCTGACTCTTCCAGCAAAGACTGGCCACGACCACACCTGTCACACACCTGGCCACAAACTACAATGTTAAACACCTTGTCACAAACTACTGGCAACACCTGACCACATCCACACTAGTCACACACCTGGCCACAAACTGAGAGTACATGTCAACAGGAAGAATCTAACAACTTGCTTGCTTGTCGCTCTTTATATGCTTGTATCGAGAGCTAACCCATTTTCACCTGAAAAAAGAAACACAATTACAAAATGGAAGCACACACACACACACACACAAACTCCAGGATAAAAAAGAAAACCACACACACACCCTGACAAAGAACGATTTATAATCTATATGATTTTAGTATGAAAATCCCTTAACACACAGAAAGCGCTGGAAGCTGTATGTAAACTTTGTACCACAAACAAAAATGCCTTATCAAAACAGGGATTCCACCAGTTTTTAGTTTCATCTGATGATATTGCAACGAAAATTTTCTGCCGCAGCAAATTCTTACTGTAACTAGCCTGATACTAGTAGTATTGTGATTGTAAAGAAATTCCGAGCGTACTAAATCACACCCCGCAATTTTGGCAGAAGGACTGTGACATGTTTCTTCTCTGTCTGTCTCTCAATACAAATTTGTGGACTTCCTCATGACAAACTTTACTGACTCACTGGAATACAGCATAAGCCCTCTCTTTGCATCTATTACGTTTCCAGAAATGTTCATCTCTGTTGAATGACTATCAATATGTAGCCTAATTGTAACTGCTTCCAACTTCCTGACTTCCGTATATCATTACACACTTGCACCTGATCCTCCTACTCACCTTTCATCTTCCTCTCTCTCCCTCTCTCTACAGGTAGACAGATAGACAGACAGATGTAGATCATGTTATCCATCACGAAAACCTATGGCCTTAATGACTTTCTCTTGATGTTATCTTCTATTTTAAAAAAAAAAAAAAAAAAAAAAAAAAAAAATCTGGAGAATTTTCCATTTTTTAAATTGTAAAAGCAGGGTTTTCTGTACAGTAGCACAAAGTCTTCCTTTTCAGTAGCACAAAGTCTTCCTTTTCTTTTTAATCTAAAAATGATGTTGAACAGAAATATATGCTGTTACTGAAAGTACAAGACCTTTTAAATGACATGTCCCTGTTCATGCCTGTCATTTATCTAATGGAAGAGGGATAAGAGATAAGATCATGTTGCTTATAGCTCAGCCGACCGCAAAGGCCCATATCAAGGTTGTCACCTCCTGAAGTCAACTATCAAAAAAAAAAAAAAAAGAACACACACACAAACACACACACACAGTAACACACACACACACACACACACACACACACACACCACACACACACACACACACACACACACTCACTCACTCACTCACTCACTCAACCCATTAAATTTTCTAAAAACATACCTGAGCTTCATTAAAATCTTTTTTTTCCGAAAAAAAATCTTGGATCAGATGAAATATGTTGATTTTCACACGCTCAAAAAAATCACATCAGGTGGGACTCAAATGGTTCGAATGTTCACTAACTGAGCTGATGGTCATGTGTTGAAATCACTTGTGGGGTTGGGTTTTTATGGCTTGTAAACCTCCGTCTATCAGGCATTCTGGTTATGGGAAGCTTAGCACTGTAGATGGAAAGAGATGGCTCCACTTCCATCATGCTGTGTCCTGGGGAATGTGAACCTTTGACAGTTTTCTGTGTCTTGGGGAATGTGAACCTCTGACTGTTTGCTGTGTCCTGGGGAATGTGAACCTCTGACAGTTTACTGTGTCCTGGGGAATGTGAACCTCTGACAGTTTGCTGTGTCTTGGGGAATGTGAACCTCTGACAGTTTTTTCTGTGTCCTGGGGAATGTGAACCTCTGACAGTTTACTGTGAACTGGGGAATGTGAACCTCTGACAGTTTTACTGTCTTGGGGAATGTGAACCTCTGACAGTTTACTGTGAACTGGGGAATGTGAACCTCTGACAGTTTACTGTGTCCTGGGGAATGTGAACCTCTGACAGTTTGCTGTGTCCTGGGGAATGTGAACCTCTGACAGTTTGCTGTGTCTTGGGGAATGTGAACCTCTGACAGTTTACTGTGAACTGGGGAATGTGAACCTCTGACAGTTTGCTGTGTCTTGGGGAATCACCGAACCTCTGACAGTTTACTGTGAACTGGGGAATGTGAACCTCTGACAGTTTGCTGTGAACTGGGGAATGTGAACCTCTGACAGTTTACTGTGTCTGGGGAATGTGAACCTCTGACAGTTTACTGTGAACTGGGGAATGTGAACCTCTGACAGTTTACTGTGTCCTGGGGAATGTGAACCTCTGACAGTTTGCTGTGTCTTGGGGAATGTGAACCTCTGACAGTTTACTGTGAACTGGGGAATGTGAACCTCTGACAGTTTACTGTGAACTGGGGAATGTGAACCTCTGACAGTTTACTGTGTCCTGGGGAATGTGAACCTGACAGTTTGCCGTGTCTTGGGGATGTGAACTTCTGACAGTTGACTGTGAACTGGGGAATGTGAACCTCTGACAGTTTACTGTCCTTATTGCCATTAGACTATGGGATTTTATATCTGGTAAACTTTTGAGACTGATTACAGACAAGCTGACGAACATAAGTCTGTTCATAATGCATCCAATCTATGAACATTACCAAATCAACAAACAAAAAGTAACAAAAACACACAAACATATAAGAAACACACACACACAAAAACATGATCACCTGAGTGACGCAGAAAGATGGTCCTGAAAGGTGTACAGCGGCGCTCCCCTCTCCCCCCAGGACGCATCTGGCATCAGACAGCAGCAGGCAGTTGTCTTTTCCTGCCAGATTACTAACGATACCTCGACTGTAGGAGTTGATGAAGGTGTCCGGCTTTAGACCCCCAAACGGGGTGGAGCAGATCTCCACTCTTTCACCTATATGACAATCTTTTGTGGGGCGAACGAGGACAGGTGACCTGTAAGGCCGCCACCCTCTCAGCCCGAGCATGATGAAGCTGCTCAGCAGTGTCTGCGTGTCTGCCTCTGCCTGCCCATTTCTTGGCTGTTGTTGTTCTCGTCTTTGACCTCCTTTTTGTCCAGAAGCTCCCATGTCGGCTGAGGCATCAGCGTTTCCAAGGATTCCCGCAGCACAGGGCAGTGAAAAAAGTGAACAATGTCTGCAGTGACCTTCCTCAGAGCACAGGCATTCTCGTCTGTCAGTTCACTGTTCTCTGTGGAGATGTCACTCCTGTTATCCAAGGCGTCGATATGAGCTACATAAGTGTGTCTATCCGATAACGTACTCACTGGCATTCCCGACACCCTCTCCCCACACCTTTCTGAACACTCCTCTTCCTTCTGCAGGAGAACTTCGCATTTCAATCGTCTGAGCTCTTTCAAGGTGAAGGTCAGACTGGACAGGTCAAGGTCACCCTGCTCCGCGAAGAGGCCGAGGCAAGAGGCGTGGGCCAGGATGAGGCCTCGCTCCGTGTCCATGAGAATGCCACAGCATGTGCCCATGGAGGGCTGGGCGCTGTCCGTGGAGTGTTTGTGGGAGGAAGAGGATGGGGGCAGGTGGAGGTTGACAACGCATGCTGTGTTGTACACATGCTGATTTCTCTCCCTTCCCTGCACACAGTGCACAGTTGTCAGCGTGACAAAACTGTTTGAAGACATTACATTGTGAAACTGTGTTAACGATGACACTGCATTGTGATTTGGTATTAAAAAGTATAATATTCTGCAGTTATTTGGTATTGTGATGTATGACACAACAGTATTTGGCATTATAATTCATGATATTGCAGTGATATCATTTGATAAAAGTGACACTGTGTGGTCATTTATCTGCATTTTTGCATGGTGATTTGATATGTTAAGCTATTGCTAGATCATTTGAAATAATTAAGTATAACATTGTTTAGTGGCATTTTATGATGTATAACACTGCATGGCGATTTGGTAAAATACATAAATGTTATGCTGCAATATAATGTGATATGAAAAAAAAGACTGATGAAAAAAGTCCACTCACATTCTCACACACGTACATGCACACACACACGTACACACACACACACACACACACACACAGAGTCATTTGAACATGTAACAGATATACAATTGGATAATGTTACAGCAGATACAATCATTGCTGCATTAAGAGACTTTTTGATATGGCTGTATTTTTTGTTACAAAACTGCAAAGGCCAAGCACTTCATGTTAACACAAATTTCCCAGGTAATTTTCCCCATCACTGACAAAAGATACAATTTCAAGGGCCAGCAGCGATATCAGTGCATGACCAGGTTAATCTTGCTCTAGAAGAGACCAGGATTGAAGTAAAACATACGAAAGATGTTCTCCACTCGGCCATACAAAAGTGCGGAGCTCATGTATCACCCAAACTCAGTACTTCTTCAAAGAATCCACACCTACGCTGGCAGCTCATCATCAAAGAATCACGCCTTTTCACCCAACATGATGGGCTGTTCATGTGCAGCATCGCTGGAACACTGCCTGACTTTGCAAGAAAAGGTTTGGCAGGGGGTCAGGTGGACATGATGAGGAATCAAGCCACTTTGACCAACAAGTTACCAAGCAGTCATCATTGGAACGTAGTGTCTGGCAGACATGATGAATTTGCCAGTACAGCTTTAGGATTTCTGGCACTGATGTGGCGGTTCTCCACTTCTTCAGTCTGTCCTTGTCAAAATCAGTTTTGGGGATGTCTCAGCAGTTGGCTTCTGCATCCATCTTGTGAAAGTACCGTTGCTGCAGCAAACACTGTCTCTGATGCCTTCAATATGCCTGAATCAATTCGAATGGCGTGTGCCACCTTTCACGACAAAGACAGTTATCAATGAGAAAAAATGAATGTCAAAATACATGCAAACAAAAACATTTTTTATTATCGACATCAGTACTCGCAAAGGTTGCACTACACCAAGCAAGGTTTTTTTGGGTTTTTTAGGACAGCTTCAGTCTCCTTGGACAGATGAAAAAGACATCTCCATACTGTAGCAAACGCAAATAAACAAGCCTCTGAAATTCCAGAACCCGCTGTCACAACAGCTGTGACCTTGACTCCTCTTTGCTGGAGCCTTAGCTGATAATGCTACCATGTGCATAACAACTGATCTGAAAGATATCGAGTCAGCAATCAGCAATGTTACTGAGACAACTGTGAAGTCTGAAGCCTGTGAAAGGATCCTCAGTGAGACTGATAAAACTTCTTTTGTCTTATCTCACTACACAAATGGCAACTTCAACAGCAGCAGACCCATTTTCCCAGCAATGGCATGCATCAAGATGGAACCCAGATTCTCCCCAGGCCCCCCCCCCCCCCCCCCCCCCCCCCCCCCCCCCCCCCACCCCCCCCCCCCCCCCCCCCCCCCCAAAAAAAAACAAACCATGAACGTTTGCATGGTCAGCTACATCTATGAAGACAGTTTAGAGACTTTTCCTGGACAGCTCAGCAGAGGAGTTCATCCTTCACAACCGCTGCAGGTGCACCTTCCTGGGCTCACTGGAAACTAAAGCTACAAAGTGAAAGCATTTCAGCGACCACGTCACCATTCTATGACCATGACACAGTCATGACATAAACTCTACCACTGCTTGGTTTGCACCAACTGATTCGACAAACTGAAACACGATGAGATCACCATCTGAACGCTGTTGAACAAGACAAGGCCTTATGGCCAAATTTCAGCAAGTCTCACATCGGAGCCCAAGATCCCAACAAATCATAGCAACATGACACCTCAGACACAGTCTGCAAGACTGCTCCACCTAGGCTCCATACCTACAAAAGGATAAATTGTCTATAAAGCACAGTGCTTCTTCAGAAACTCTCAGTCAGTTGCATGTGTCTCAGGAAAGGTTGGAAAATTTGTCTTCCAAAAAATCATGGACAGGCGAGTTTGTCTGTCATAAAACTGTACCATGTTTGTGATGTTCGTCTCGATTTTTGAACGATAAACAGAAAAAGGCTCACACCAACATAACACCAGCACCTTTCACATTAGACAGAAAAACCATGATTTGAGTAAGACTTTGATAGTTGTCATTGTCTAATATTCACCTGAAAGCAGTTTACATCTTTTGGCTGCCTTTTGACAGATGAATTGTACAGGTTTAATAATACATCATCATAGTGTGGGCTGGAGTAAGCGATATAGGTTAAAATCCTAACTTCTCTGAGTTTGTTTGTTGTTTTTTTTTGGCAAGAACTGGCAAGAAAGATCCATGTTTATTACTTTTTTTTTTTTCTGTCAAGAAAGATCCATGTTTATTACAATGTTTCTTTGCCCTCTGGGTCCCTGACAGAGTTGCCCTTTGACCCAGCTGGGGCCCAAGTGCCCTCTTGCAACTGATGATTTGTACATTATGACTTTGGGAAAGGGGGAGGGGGGACGGAAGGGGGGGGGGGGGGGAGGGAAGGGGGGGAGGAAGAAGGGGGTGGAGTGAGGTGACGCAGGGATGTGTTTTATTCACTATGCTGAAGCAAAAACAAAAAAGAAGGCAGTGGCCTTGACTCCATCCAACTACAACCTACGCCCAGCATCATCCGAGCCATCAGCATGCCTATGATGAGCCTTTGACAAATAATAATCTAGTATTGCAAACACCTCAAACTCTTTACATTCCAAAGAATATGCTGTGCACATACACTAGCACGCACAGCTCTGTTGATCCCTCCATTCCCCCCCCCCCACCTCCGCTGTTACATATAAACATACCAGCACTGAATATCTTTGCCTCTATTCACTACAAATCACGACCCTCACAGACATATGCATTGACTTGAAAGACAACAGCAGTACACACACACATCACACTCACTCTACCAACCAAGAAATGGAATATTCAATAAAGCAGCTTGAAAATGTGCCTTTTCACGCTTTTTTTTCAAACAGTGGAAGTGATGGACTTGGTGCATGCACTGGGTTCTCTCATGATTTTGTGTGATAGAAGTCTTCTCTTGGACATCTTCAGTCTATGCACTTTTTACTACAGTATTACCTTTAAACATAACTTTATTCTATAATAACTTCATTTGTTTCTGAAATTTTTTTTTAAAAGACTGATTGCATATGGCCTCTCTTATATCTCTACTATCCCTTTGACTCATTTGTACTTTTAGCAGCTTTCTGTTTGATTTGCTGTCTCACCCCTCATCAAATTTTTTTTCTGGGTTTAATAAACAGCTCATTCATTCAGTTTTCTGTAAAATTACATGAAGTATTCTAGTCTTCCTCCAATTTCCAATCCCCCCACCCCACCTCCACATTATCCCGAATTCATAGATATAAATATCTCCCACTGAAAGTGGAAGGCGTAAGTTACTGATGTTTCTTGTTTATCTCTTGCTTATTCACTTATCTGTGTATGTCGAAAACTGATAATGTTTAGCAGGTATGTATTTTGTGGTGTTGCTAGCATAAAAAGGTCAACTGAATCTCATGGAAAATGACTCGATGTAGCTCCAGCAAACAGCTCTTCAGTCAACTCTACTCAGATACTGAGACAGGCAGCTCATTGTGTAAATAATGGCTTGAATTATACAGTCCTTAGAGCTTGGTCTAAACAAGGATAGGTGTCTTGCTCTCTTTCTGAATATTAGTAAATACTCTCTACAAAACATATAAAATATGTTTATTCTTATGGTTTAAATATTGCAATCCATGAAGCTAGGAACTGGCATGTCTGTACATGTGTTTAAGCGTATTCTATGAGAGTATGAATTTGAGCTTGATGGAATGTGAATGGTTATTCTGTGGTACATGGCCTTTCATGTTGTGTGTGGAAATGAGCCAGTTGTATGATCAGTATGTTACATTTGTAGCCGACACTTACATTTTTTTTAATGTGCTGTGACGACAGGCATCTTCTTGTTAAACGAACAAACAAAACAAAGAGTCTTATCCTATCATCACTGTGTGTATAGATACACTGTAAAAGTGTATGATAACAGATTGCACAAGACATTTATCATTCTTAAAGTAAACATGTAATACTGTTGGGTATTGTATATATCTATGATGCTACCTTGGTAATAAACTGATTATCTGTCTAATCTTGTGTCTGAATATGCAATCATAAGTGATGACAAGAGTGTGACATGATGAACATGTTAATAATGACAGATCAGAACCATAACATCACACCCACAGCAAACTACTGGCCACCACCAAACACTAAAAAAGCCCAATTACTAAATGATGCGATTCATCTTTTAAGGAGAATGATACAATGCCGATCTGATGACATCTGATTCGAGGCACGCTGGGAATGATACTGTAACTGTCAATCTCCTGGAGGTAAAATTCTGGAACTGGGGGTGAAGGAGGAAGGATGGGTGGAAGGAGGGGCAGTTGGCTTTTGACAGAATGTATTTCCAATTCCCTTACATTTCAGCTGACAAGTGTGGGGTTCATGAAAAGAAAATGCATATTCCATACATACAATTGCCAACATCCATATAAAGATCATATGGGCTTTTTTCTACAATACTTTGTCATCCCTATATAAAAAAAAAAAAAAAAAAAAAAAAAAACCTCCCCATTTTTAAACAAAATTTTGAAACGATAGATTTCTTTTATCACTAAAGTTGGGATATTAGGAATAATTTCAAAGTAAGAGACATTCCTTTAAAAAAATTGAGAGGGTTGCCAGCTATGCTGTAAAACGCAAGTGTACTATTGTAATTTTTTTTTAAAAATGATAAAAAAAAAAAAATCTCACATCAACTTTTCAATATTTCTTCCATGTTCTAGCCCTTGGTGGGGGTTGGGTTGGACTGAAGAGGATGTGAGAGGTTTTGGGATAGGAGGCAAGACGGGGGTTGGGATGGTGGTGGAAGTTTGTGTTGGGTAGGGGTTACAATGGTAAACTGTGAGCAACAGAGCGAATATGAACAGCCTCACTGTGTTGAAGTAGCAAGTGAGTAAACCTGTGCCGTGTGGTCAATACATTTTCATCGTTGTCATCGTTTGTTTGTTTTTTTATAGAATATTTAACAACTATACTCGCCAAGCTGGTCCCGATTTGAAAGACCTCTTTTTCAGGATTTCAAGCACATCAATCCTGCCTCGGTCTCTAACTTCAGTAACAACACTGCGATCGGTTATTAGGCCAAACAATCGCTCTGTGTAAACAAGTTCTAGCCAGGAAATTAAAAAAAAAATCAAACACATTAATCAAAAGTTAATCTCGTCCGTTATTCTCCATTCATGGCTCTTTATTAATTTATTATTGATCCAATATAATAATCGACCTGGTATCATTGACTGAAGTACGCCTACTTCCCACCGGACTGTCGCAGTACGCTTCACATGGATAAAAAGCCATACAATTTGATGACTGTCTTGACTCGTTTTGTTCTATTTCGATGTTCAGTGACAAATTGTGTTATACTGTCATCGTCTGGGTTTCCCCCAGAGACATGAAACACAGTCATACTAGCCCAGCGTGCGGTTGTTCCTGTCGCCGCCGTACGTCGGTGACTCAGCTGCTTTCCCCCCAGTCTTGGCCTGCGTAAGCCAGCCAGCCAGTCTCCTCGACCGAGTTCTTCGCGTTCCTAAAAATGGTCGGTGTTTGTTTGCTGTACGGGATACGCTCGATTGTGCTCATGAAGCAGCCTTTACGGGAGGCGAGAGAAGTGAAACGAGAGGAAACTGTACTGCTATGTTTCACCAACATGATGAATATTTTTTGGAGTTTATATAATGCAGCTTTAGAAAGTGAAGAAATACATACGAACTGCTGAACACCAAATGCATTATTTTAGTTAAAGAAGTGGGAAATGTTAAATATCCAAACATTGATCAGGAAGACAAAAGGGAAGCTTTAGAGAAAATACACCTACTGAATGCTTGAATAATGCATATTTACGCCAATGACGAAATTTCCAACATAAGGAGAGAAGGGCAAAAATAAGATGTTCTTGATTTAGTTACATAAATGCCGATCAATATCAGGAAAAGTAATCTTTGGTAAATTTATAACTCTCAATGTTATATGAAAACCTGAACAATCAAGATAGATCCTACGAATATGATTTCAAAAGAAGGTAGTAAAATAAAATGAGAGATGAAATGAGCCTGAAGTCTGATCAGAGTTGAATCCTGTTCGAAATCCTAACAAGTAAAATTCTTAACTCTATAGAGGAAAAACATTCACAAGACTGAAGTTTGCGATACATAACTTCTCTGGATAAAAAAGGGAGAAAAAAAAAAGGTGTTGATAACAGGCATAGGCAGAAACAGCAGCATGACAGAAAAACATGAAAATACTGTATGAGATTACTTGAACACTTTCTGGAAAGACCAGCAGTCCCAGTCGCCCAGTCAAAGGCAAGGAGGGAAACGCCATTGCAGGAGAAGCTGAGCAGAGAGCAAGGTGGGCAAAGCATTTTAAAAAGACACTGAATAGACCTGCACCGCCTGTCCCCAGGCATTCCACCACCAACCCAGCTTCTGGACATCAATGCAGGCCCACCAACCAAGACGGAAGTTACCAAAGCCATCAAGTCACTGAAGTCAGGTAAAGCAGCGGGTCCAGACGGAATTCCACCTGAAGTACTGAAAGCAGACATCCAGATGTCAACAGAGATGCTGCATTCACTCCTAAGCAAGATCTGGGAGCAGGAACGAGTGCCAGAAGACTGGAAAGAGGCCACCTGGTGAGGCTTTCAAGAAAAAGGGACCTGTCATCCATAACAACTGGAGAGGGATTATGCTGCTGTCCATCCCGGGGAAGGTGCTGGCCAAGATCATGCTAGAGAGGCGAAAGACCGCCCTAGACAAGACTCTCTGCCAAGAACAAGCTGGATTTCGCAAAGACACAGATCATGCACGGACCAAATCGCCACCATGAGAATTATCATCGAGCAGTCTCTGGAGTGGCAAACCCCCCTGTACGCAGTATTTGTGGATTTCCAGAGTGTGTTTGACAGCGTCGACAGAGATACCATCTGAAAACTCATGCACCACTATAACTTCCCACCCAAGTTTGTTGCCATCATCCAGCATCTCTACGAGGATGCCACATGCCAGGTCGTCCACAATGCGAAGCTAACGAAGCCCTTCACTGTACAAACTGGCGTCCGTCAGGGGTGTCTACTATTGCTGACAATTTTCCTGATGGTCGTTGACTGAATAATGCAACAGTCTACAGACGGCAAGAAGACAGGAATCCAGTGAACTTTCACCAAGCAACTGGAAGACCTGGTCTTCGCCGACGACATCAGCCTTCTCTCCCACAAACAGCAAGATGCACAAGAGAAGCTGTGTTGGGTAGCAGAAGAAGCAGGAAAGACGGGCCTCCAAATCAACACAAAGAAAACAGAAAGCCATGAGAGTCAACAACCAGCAGCGAGACCCCACTACGATTACAACAGGAAGACATCATTGAAGTTGACAAGTTTGTCTATCTCGGCAGTGGTCAACAAAGATGGAGGTACAGATGAGGATATCAAGAGCCGCATCAATAAAGCCAGGCACATTTTTATTATGCTACGGCCTGTCTGGAAGTCCTCTGCCCTCTCACTCCACAACAAGATCAGAATCTTCAACTAAAATGTGAAATCTGTACTTCTATATGGTTCTGAAACGTGGCGAACACAAAAGACAAACACCCACAAACTCCAAACATTTATCAACAGATGTCTGTGAAACATTGTGAACATCAGATGGCCAGATGTTATTGCCAACACAGAACTGTGGAACAAGACCAAGCAAATTCCAATAGAATCAGAAATCAGAAAACGGAAGTGGGGATGGACTGGCCAAACCCTCAGAAAGTCTCCATCCAACATCGCAAGACAAGCCCTTGAATGGAACCCTCAGGGCTAAAGAAAAGTAGGAAGACCAAGACAGACATGGCGAAGGAGTACCGACGCAGAAGTGAAGGCCACTGGAATGACGTGGGCCGAGCTGAAGAGGATCTCCCGAAACCGTGTCCGCTGGAAGAGTGTGGTTGCGGCCCTATGTTCCCCAGGGAATTCAGGGGACTAAGTCAAGTAAGTCAAGCAAGTGATAACACCGACGACAACGACAGCAACAACAACAACAATTGCAACAACAATTATGATAGTGATACTACTACTACTACTACTACTACTACTACTACTACTACTACGACTACCACCCACCACCACCACCACCACCACCACCACCACCACACACAACTACTACTACTACTACTACTACTACTACTACTACTGCTGATAAAGAGAAACATACATAACTAAAAGCCTCTTTAAACTGATATATTAAAGACTGTTTTCATTATACATGAAGATAAGAAGCTGATGTAACTAACAAGTTCATAATAGTTAAAAAAAGAAAAACGTACAAAAATTCGTACTTAAATATCACCATTGTGCTCCAGTGGGTCCATCCCATTGTGGGGTCACTGGAAACGAGAACGCTGACTCGCTGTTCAAGGCAGGCAGCAATATGGAGCAGTTCAGATACGCTGAGACCTACAGAGAGCACAAAACTATCATCCACAACCAATATAAAGCCAGTGAAGAGAAGGCTGAGTGCAGACAGTGGTGCTGATCCAATCCATCAGCTCCAGCGATACCAGCAAACAATCCTCCTCAGACTGAGAACTGGCGCTGCCGAATACTGAGCCATCTCAGCCAAATATAGGATTGCCCACATAAACGAATGTCTGTGTGGCACTGGATCTCAGACCCCAGAATAGTTCCTCCAACACTGTCCAGCCCATGATGTTCTACGGCGTCAAACCTGGCCAGAGGGCGCAGAACTGCAGATGCAGCTTTGGGGCAGCTGCCAAGACCTCGAGAAGACTGTTTAGTTTCATTACGGCGACAGGATTGAAGATCTGAAGCAACAAAAACAAAACACAAAAACAAACAAACAACACAAACAAAATAAAATTGACCGCAGGAGAAGAAAATACTTCAATGTTATAATCTGAACACAAACAAGTTTCGAAAATTTGTGCCAAGGCGGATTTGGGAGATCCAGGGGTTGAGACTTGCACCTTAATGGATTCATGATATAAAATACCTGCTAACATCCAAAAGATCGAGCACTAAACATTAACTTACAAATATCTAGTTGACCAGTGGAAGTACTTAAAAGAAATAATGCATGAGCATGAAGAATGAGCCATCACAATATCACTTGTATGACTGTATATTTCTATCAATCATGTGGTAAAGATGGGACTTAGAAGCCTCACAAGCAGTTGCATTTTAGTCCCTATTTGTCTAATTCTGATGTAAAATCGTATGCCTTTTTCAGTCTTGTTTTAGTTAAACAGTCTTGTTTTAGTTAAACCCCCCCCCCCCCCCCCCCCCCCCCCTGCTGCATAGCGAATTTTTTTTTTTTTTTTTTTTTTCAAGTCTGTTTTTCTTCAATTCATTTTAAGAGAAACAAACCAGTTAATTGTGAATAAGGCTGTTTTTGTGTTGGAGCTAAACTTAACAACATAAAAGGACAGCATGGACGTCACAAGGAACAAAACAGTGATATACATACACTGAACTGAAAAAAAAACTGAATCGATTGCAGTTTACAAGTAGATTTAGTACTTCTCTGCTGCTGCAACTAAAAATCTAGCCGGTCCCAACCCAAATTGAAATGTGTAATGGGCTCAAATAGGAAGATTAGAGTCACATACATGTGCTTGAGTTTTATTCACTTCATGGGTGTGTCTATGAGAGTGCTCAAATGTTATGATCAGCACAGCAGGTGTCTATATCTCTCTAGGTAGGTTGACGATGGGTTATGTTCAAAGGGTCGAGTGTACGAGTGAGTGCTTCCAAAATATAAATCAGTGGCATGATCTTGATCATCCTTATCGATCATCTTTCAAAGGAGGAAATAAAGTCTACGTCCCATGTCGTCCCGTGCCCTCTCCATGTCTACACCGAGGACGAGGTTGTGTCAAAAGTCATATTGTGAAGTTGTCTCACAGTCATGGTGAAGGCAACTCCATGTCTTGAATGGATGTGGCGGCGCCCTCTAGTAGGAAATGTTCACTCACACACAAGCTCCACAACTCAGCAGTTAATGTTACGGTGTTTGGAAGACGTATCCTGCTTATGCTGGATCAGCACAGGCACGATTGGGCTCCTGAAGGGACGCAGAAGCAGTGCATCGTCTACTCGTGATCACCTTATATTGACTGCTGCCTGTGGACCGCCGGTGTTGAGCTTGCATCGGTTAAAGCTGTGAAGGAGTGGGAGGTAGGATGAGCGACAGGGAAGATGAAACAGACAAATCAATCAATCTGGGTGTTTAATCGAGCAGAAATTGATTCTTTTTGACTGAGAGGACTGACAGTTCTTGAAGGTTTCACGCTTTCTTTTTTTTTTTTTTTTTTTCCTGTCGCGTCCTGAAAAGGTCAACGTTTTCCTTTTGGTGAGACAGCTTTGACAACAAACGAACAGAAGGGAATCATTTCAGCTGGGCCTAGTATAATCTTCGCCGGGTTTATTATTATTTATTATTATTATTATTTTATTAGGTCAGCAAATTGTGGGTTTAAGATTTTTTTTTTAAAACTTTTTTTGGTTTCGTTCCAGCAGTTCTGACTTCTCCGGGCACATTCTAGCATCTGTCGATGTATGCTTTACCTTGCACTGATTTAACAAAATCTGAGCGTGTCACTTCCCTGTCTGTTAACTTAGGCAGATGTGTTGCAGAAGTCAAACTCTGAATGATGCAAAATAGGCTGCAGCTAAACAACAGGAAAACGGAAGAAAGTAGTCTCCCTTGACACCCGAAAACGGAGCCAATTCATCTCTCTTCGTCGCAGTAAGCTAAAATCAAATCCCCTGGTCTTACTCACTTCAGTAATCTAGGCGTTGTGTGCATGGACGGCTTTTAAAACTGTCAACGTGCGTTTTGTTTTCCGAATTTGATAGAAACGATTAAAATGTGATGGGAAATTCAGAGATGAACATGGAAACCGATGTTTGTATTTGAACCATAAATGTGTTTTTCTTTCGGTAAACTGCGCAGTTTTTTTTTTCCCTTTGTTTGTTTTTTTGTTTTGTTTCTGTAAATGCCGTGAACTTCTTGATAATCCAGATATTGACGTTCTTCTTTCAAAGTCCTCCTCCTCTTCCTCTCCTCTCCTCTTGCTCTTCTTCTCGTCGCGTGTTTCTTCTTCTTCTCTTGCCCCTCTTTCTTCCTCCTCCTCTCCTCCTCCTCCTCCTCCTCCTCTCCTCTTGCTCTTCTTCTCGTCGTGTGTTCTTCTTCCTTCTCTTGCCCCTCTTTCTCCTCCTCCTCCTCCTCCTCCCTCCTCCTCTCCTCTTGCTCTTCTTCTCGTCGCGTGTTCTCCTTCCTTCTCTTGCCCCTCTTTCTTCTCCTCCTCCTCCTCCTTTTTCCTCTTCCTCTCCTCTTGCTCTTCTTCTCGTCGCGTGTTCTTCTTCCTTCTCTTGCCCCTCTTTCTTCTCCTCTCCTCCTCCTCTTCCTCCTCCTCCTCTCCTCTTGCTCTTCTTCTCGTCGCGTGTTCTTCTTCCTTCTCTTGCCCCTCTTTCTCTCCTCCTCCTCCTCCTCTTCTCCTCCTCTCCTCTTGCTCTCTCTTCTCTCGCGTGTGTTCTTCTTCCTTCTCTTGCCCCTCTTCTTCTCTCCTCCTTCTGCCGCTTCCTCCGTCCTCTCTCCTTTTCCCCGTCTTCTTCAATTCTTCTTCTTCTTTTTTTTTTTTTTTTTTTTTACCGGCTATTTGTGATGAAGAATGCTTATTGTTATGGGAAATACAGCATTCACTGCACTTTCATGTTTGCACAAACATCTATTTAGTATGCAATGAAGTGTCTACAGATGAATTTGCACGATTTTTAAGTTAAATAACAATTAGTATCAATCTAGAGACAAACTGTAACTGGTATACTTAGGCTGCATCAAATCAGCGTACTTATACTTTGAAAATAAACGGAAACTAACGAAACCTTAATTTACACACACACACACACACACACACACACACACACACACACACACACACACACACACACATTTCTGCGAATGAGTGTGCATATTGGACTTGCACTCACATAATATGTACAGGCATGCACACAGACAGACAGACAGGCAAACAAACACACTGACACACACACACACACACACACACACACACACACACACACACACACACACACACACGTGTGCACGCGCGGGCGCACATTTGTTGCGAGACATTAAGCTGATAATATGGTGTACTGATGCGTGTGTTTTGTAAAAGTGTTGTATATATGAGTGTGACACAAAGCACACATACCACCTCATTATTGATTTCATTTTTTTTTCTAAAGTTAAAAAAAAAGAAAGAAAGAAAGAGTGTGAAACAAAGAAAACTAGTTCGCAAGGCATAAAGTTCGCAGTTTTTTTCGAGACATGGGTGGGGGGTATGGAGTGTGGGTTTGTTTGGTAGTTTGGTTTAGCTGATTCTTTCGAGGTCTGGTGCGGTGCTTTGTCAGTTCTGCGAACACGTCTGGTTTTTTTTCGTTTATCCACTACTATGAAACGGAGTGAAAACCACTCAAACTCACACTTTTGAACGGAGCACATATATAGTTCACTAATACTGACATGCATCAGATCTTTGCGGCAGGTTGTGCACTTTCTTCGCGTAATTCTATGAACATCCGTCGGTGCTATCCAGTCCCACAAATTGTTAAAAATGGCTGTGTTTGGCTGAGGCAATGATATTTTGGTACACTTTCTTCTTCTTCTTCTTCTTCTTCTTCTTCTTCTTCGTCCATAGCAAGGCTGTTGATAAATCACTTTCTCCTTACTGCTTCTAGATGGATAGAGTCTGCAATCATGAAAGATATCTCTTGCGGCCGTCGGACTGCATTTCAAGGTTCATCAGTGAAAACCAGCTCTGACGACTGCTCACCAGCGTCACCATGTACATGAAAGAAGTCAGACTGCTTCTAAGATATCCAGTCTCCCAGTGACATGTTGGTTTTTCCCAGAGATGAAAATCAAATTGCCACATTGACGCAGGCAATCGCAAGAGTTATCAACCATAAGCTTTGTGAAACAGCCCAACGTGAGAGTTATCTTTCATGAATCCAGGGAAGAAGAATCTTCTGAGAAAAACCAACACATCACTGGAATATTGGATGTCTTAGAACTTTGATATATGAAGAGATAAGTTCTTTGGACTTAATAAAAAAAAAAACCTATTTGGCTGTAATTTATTCTTGGAGTTTGATCTTTAGGCTTCTCAGAATATTTTTGTAAAAACTGCGCCACAATTGTGCCATATTAGGACCAAGATGGCGGACAACTACTAAACTCACAGTGGATACCTACCAAAATCAAGTTCACTATGTGCATTTTCCATATGTAGTTTTTGTGGGCCCATCCAATCCGCAAGGTTAGTAATATCTTTTTTTTCTTCACTTTTATTTTCCTGTTCTTATTTTCTTGGATGTTCGTTGCTGTTATACTTTTCTACCATTTCTTATGGTTCAAAACGTCGAATCGTCGCTATGGAAGCAAGGCAGACCCGAAGCTAACTCTCGAAGTTGTTTGAAAGGAAAGGTGGTTTGGAATTGAGATTTACTGGCCACTCTTTCGAGACAGTTCTTGTACCACCATGTAGTCCGTCTGACATGACAATGATCGAGCACCATTCATTTGGTTTGTTCCTAAATGGTTCACTTCTCCACGTCGCTCTGACATACAGAAAATGAACCGTTTATGAACAAACCAAAGGGGTGGTGTGTGTTCAATAACGATTAGGCCGACCTTCTGAGGAGGCAAACAACAGAAGATGTCAAATAAAAGTTTGGGATCGGATGGGGAAAAAAAAGGACAGAGAAAGGGTTGTGGGGGTATGCCACAAAGTTGCCAAATGAACGATGCCCGAAGTCTTTGTACTGCTGATCAATCCACATCTACATGGATATGTCAAGGATGCTCATAAATTAAACAGACAATAAACGAGACATGATGCTGGCGATAATGAATGCAGTCAAAAGAATACACAGAGCATGAAAGAAAAAAGCTTTTGTGAAAAAGAACTTGTCGACAAATGCATTGAAGGGGATTTTGAAAGGAAAGTGGCAGAACGACGACGTTGACGACGACAACAACAACGACAACATCATCCTTAACAACAGCGACAGCAACAAAAGAACCCATTGTAATCGCTATATTAAAAGGAAGTGTCAAAGACTCTTTTGAAGTACAACTGAAGAATATCATGATACAGTTGGAAAATATTTTGCTTGCTGCTCACTAAATTGTCTATATTTGCTTCCTTGGAAAGGTAGATAGATGCAGACAACGTCGATCTGATTAGGTTACCACTAAGAGCGTTGTGAAGCAAATTGAAAATAAAGAAAAATGCATTAGAAACTCAACCAAGACACACCACACACACACACACACACACACACACACACACACACACACACACACACACAACACACACACACACACACACACACACACACACACACACACACACACACACGTATATTAATTCTGACGTGATCCCGAAAGAAACAGAACAAAATGAGATGACATAGATTTTGAGGAACGTGCTGATAGAAGGACAGAAAAATAAAAGAAAACATGATGAGAAGAGGACAATACATTTATTTCAAAAGATCCCAAGCCTCAGATCTGAGCTTCTTGTATATAGTGGTGCATTTGAAAATGCACCGTTTTAAAAGCACAGTTCCTGAAACTGTTAATGACAGCAAATCCAAGGCACAATAAACAGTCCTATATTTCAATTTAGACAGCCTTCAAAGCAACATCAAGAGCAAACAATACAAACTCTGACCATAACGATAGCAACAACAATGAAATAACAATGATGAACATTGTGGACCAAAACTGACGATATCATAATCAGGCACTACTGAACACACCAACATAACCTCAAGACAAACGGAAATGAAATCTGTTTAATGGAAAACACTTTCCAAGGTTATGATTAATTCTTCTGTTAAGAAAACAAACAAACAAGCAAATCGAAAGCTGTAACTCCTAAGATGGATATGCCTTTTAAAGTGTTCTGCTTCTATGACCATTAGACAATGTGACTTTAAAAATGTTTGGATTAAAGTGTGCGCAAAATGCTGTTTGCACCTGAAACTAATATAACAACTTCTCTACAGAATGAATATTGCCTTAAGAGGTCTTGACAGAAAACGTGAAAGAGCAGAGGCTGACGACTTATCAAATTGATGATGATATTGAAGACTGGATTTGCATTTCGATCATTTATTTGTTATACGTTCCGTAGTTCAGCTTTGAAGAGGAAATCTCAAAACTACATTTAACAGAAGATGTATGATGTTGCTTTTGTTGTCGTACCCTGGCTAAAAGACTCCAGGGATCATCCAAACAGCCGAAGTACTGAACACTATGGTACAAATGCATCAGTTGGGAATGAGAACATTATGTGTGTGATCGTTTTTGATTACCCCGCCACGTGGGCAGCCACACACTCCAACTTTGGGGGATTCGGAGACTGATAATGTTACACTAGGAGCTTGTCACTATTGAAAACAATCCCTGCATTACTATGCAGAGCATAACAACATTTTGATGTAACCTTGGTGTTTTAGCCTATTTCAACTGGCCTGAAACAGCCTTAACCCAAGGCGGGAAAATGTATGATAATGTACATGAATTGGTCGAGAGGCCCATGGCACTCAGTCCCTACCTATCGATTACTGATTGCCCATTCGGAAATTTATTACCTATTCGGAAGGAAAGCGATCGAGTGTAACCATTACAAACGCCGTGACGTCATTGGGGCTTTGCCGAGAAAATTCATGGAGTTCTGGCGGTTTTGTGATCTTTTACCAAGAATGGAATGTGTCATGTTTACTCAAGTTGACCTGTTCTATCCCAAAGTAATCGTATAGTCAGGTAAAGTTGAATAGGTAACAAGAAATGAGCCATTTTCTAACCAGTGCTTTGAAGGTCAAAGGTTAAATCTGCCCCTGCGAAACCAATTGAAAACCCCGTGTCACGCTAGCGTGCAGCTGTTGGTGGTAAGTACGTTCACAAATTCTTTTGCTGATAAAATGCGCTTCGAAGGCACGAGTTCCGCTGTACTAGTGTACTTGGATGAAAGTTAAGCCCCTAGAATTTCGAAATTTACTCATTCTGGCCCTGAATGAACCGTAACTGAACGAACCACAAGTGTTAGAACATGTACGTGCTGTAATGCATTGTTGTATGAGGTCATCTGCGAGACTGCGAGCGCAGAATGTTCTAGCGGGGCGAAAAGCCAGCGAGCTACTGTGTCTCCATGGCGCGCTCATAGCTGTAAAAACTCGAGTAAATTCATACCCTACTGATGTTGACCACCTCCTCCCCCATTCACTCGCTCTCAACAACCCCCACTTACCCCCACACCCATCTTTTTTTTTTCATTGAGGTTGACAAGCGCTCAAATGAAGATCGTTTACTATGATCGTGAGCATTCAGGAGGATGTAGGTCTGGCTCAAGTGCGTAACTAACACCGATATTAGGCGCGACACATTGAAGTTGCAGTAGACACTCGACTGTTTACACGATTAGCCTTATCATTAGGTTACTGTACTGGTAGCCATTTGCTAAGCCAGCGATTCAAGGACGTTTTGTACCTACCATTTGGTTAATTCAGTGTTTGATTAGGTTTAACATGTAGATAAGTCTTGTATTGAATTACAGTTGACACTGGAAAAAAAAAAACACGAAGAAATAAGTCATCGGTTTCCCATGTAAATGCCAAGTTAAAAGATGCCAGTGAACCCGGCTTTGAGACTTGAATTTAGAATTGAAGGTGAAAGCCTTAAGGAGTATTAAGTTGTTATAAACATGTTCACATGAGATGACAGGCACTGATGATGATTGTCAGATATATTATGCAAAGGAAGAAGCCTAATCTTCACCCCATCCCTGTTGGACACCCCTCACTTTCTTTTTAAAATTTTGATTTCAGAAATCTGATAAAAATTACATTGCTGGTCCTTTGTAACACTTGTTTTCATGTTGATTAAGATTTCATCACATTTCATTGATGATGAAGAGCACAGACAAGTAAAACATGACCTTCCAAGTTCTACTTCCAGAGACGGTGGGAGTGGTGTGGGTGGAAACTGAGCATTAATTACCATTTAATCCCATATCACATTCTTGTTGTTATTTTTAAGCACAGCATCATCTGAATAACCAGGGCAAAAGTACAAAACTCTACAATTTAAATGAAAACAGGATAATTTGATTCAGAACTTTTAACTCATTTTCCCTCAGACTGAAAGGCATTGACTGGGGAGATTACCCTCACCAGTTACACAACACAGCTTCCATCGCTTTTTCAGTCTGTGTAAGACTGGTATTTTGTGAAAAAAAAAGTTCTCTAGATCTTTATAATCAAAGAGAAATGATCTTACAGGGCTTGAAATTCATTTGAATACATTTTAGTGGTCCTAGGGACTAGTAGATAACAGAATATGCTTGGGGTTTGTTTAGAGGAAAACTGAGGAAGAGGAGGGTTGCGTGCGTGCGTGCGTGTGTGTATGTGTGTGGATTGGGGGGGGGGGGGGGGGGGGTGAAGGGGTGAAAGCAAAAAGAGACGGGAGGAAAGCATGGTCGATCTGCACCACCGCAGACTGTTATTGTCAAGTCTTCACAGAACCTGTCAAAAACTAGTTGCCTTGCGAACAAGTGAAAAGAGAGCTTTTCCACTTGTCGGCCAGAGGGTTAGTTGTTCTGGACAGTTGCACAGTGGATATTTCAAAGCTCTTGTTTTAATTACCCACACTGCCATGCCTGGAATTGTCCCAAATATGTTCTTGTCTGGTTATTTCAGTTGTGTGAAGTGATTGTAATGATTTAGTGTGCCAGTCCTGATGTGTGTGCCAGTCCTGTTTTTTTTTTTTTTTTTTTTTTTTACCAAGCAGGCATGTACACAGATGGACGGGATGCGCGTGGACACACACACACACACACACACACACACACACACACACACACACACACACACACACACACATCACATCACATCACATCACATCACATGCAAATAAAGATGGGTTTTTTTTTGATTTAGCCCCTTACCTGGAAACTCAAAGTGAACCTACTATCAATGTTACATAGAAGCTTGAGAGAGACCTACTGTCAAATTGGAAACTCTCTTTACCAGACATAATTTAGAGTACACCAACTTACTACTAGTGATCTTGAGCACGGAAAAGATGTTGAGTGCCAGTGAAGCTTACATTGATACAATGATGGTGCAAACATACTTGGCCCTAGAATAAGACATACTGCTTGAGACAAAGGATATGAAAGGAAAAACTTTTTTAAAAAAAAAAAAGTGATCAGTTATCAGTTTTGACAGGCATAAATCTTGCATAATCGGTGTCGGTTGAGCCCACCGTTTTTCTTCTTTTTTTTTTTTTAACCTTGAAAATGTCCAAGTTGTAGTTTTCTAGCTAATATAACCTAAAGGGTTTCTGTCTGTCTGTCTTTATGACCATTGTGTTGCCATTTGCCCAGGATTGTTTTTCTTTGTACTATAACACTCTCTCTCTGTCTCTCTCGCTCTCTCTCACAGTGTGTGTGTGTGTGTGTGTGTGTGTGTGTGTGTGTGTGCATGTGTGTGTGTGTGCGTGCGTGTGTGTGTGTGTGTGTGTGTGTGTGTGTGTGTGTGTGTGTGACAATCACTTGCACCATAGCTTTTTTCCTTATTTTTGATGATTGTGCATGCGAGAGAGTATGACTGTCTGTCTGTCAAATGGGAGTATGTCATGTGTGTGTGTTTCAGTAACTTATCTAAAATGAATGAAACAAAATGGTGTGGTATCAAAACACTTGACATTCAACAGGTCATACTTGTGAGGAATTGCTACTGAGGGATTAAAGTCTCAACTCACAGTCACATCTCTGTCCTTTTAATTCTGGACTTTTTGGATAATGTGCATCCAACATTCAGTAAAGACAGTCTCCTGAGTTTGAATATTTTTGTTTGTGGATCATGTTTTTCTTTATTGAGCTGACCTCTTAGTAACTAAGGGCTTTATCCTATTATAGAATTTTTGAATGAAAATTTTGTTGTGTTCATTTGCACTTAATATAATATGTCTCTCTGTGATAACTTTTTTTTTGGTTCTGAAACATTTTTGCATGCTGGAGATTCAGCTCCCAAAACTCAAAGACTGTTTAAACTAAAGACATATTCTTTTGTAAGGGAAATATTTGTATTTTGTCTTTGTCCATTGTTGAGTTAGCTTTGAGAGCAATTTCCTCCATGTGAAGACTTTGGGGGAGGAGGGAAGGGAATCTTTTGTCTTGCATAGAACTCCCAAGGACTCTCTCTCCTATAAAAGATGTTTTTTTTCTGGAACATCTTTATTTTTGTCTGTTAGAGATTTGTCTCTCAACAGAGATTGCCCAAGATTTATTTTGCATAGAACATTTTTTGCCATTGTCTATTATAATTGCAATTCCAAAGTGATATAGCTCATTCTCATAGTGAAAATGTTCTTCCTTTCAAATGTGAAAATTTTTTTCAGGATATTGTGGCTTTTTAAAAAAAAAAGTTTTTGGGTCTTCATTTAACTAATCAATTTAGCAATTGTCAAAGTCTGTCCAGCTTTAAAGAATTTGTTTTCAGTAACATTTTTGTCTTTGTTTTGATTTAGATCCCACAGGCAGCAGTGGTTTTCTTCCAATTCCATTATATATATATTTTTTTAATCTCAAACATTATCTGTATACATGCACTAAATTTGTTTCACAAAAGAAAGTTGAAGACCAAGGTATTTAATGATTCTTTTCTCTGTGTTTCAATTTTCTGAGATGTAACATACAAAAAAAGAAGAGTGAAAGTAATTCAAACAGATATAAGCTAGAGTACACACACAGATGTGCACGTGTACACACTGAATATCTCTTCCACTTGCACCACTGTTTATCATTTGCATAAATTGCAAGATTAGTGAAGAACCCACAAAGACTGATGAATGCTACTATCTTTATTGTTGGATTATGTACCATGCATGTATGTAGTTTTAGCAGTTTTGATATTGCTGCTGTCATTCACCTCCATAAGTCTCGCATACATACTCTTTATTTGGCGTTAGTTGTGAGTGATGTGATTGCATCTGATTGTTTTCTGCCCTGCAGTTCACAACGTAGTCAATTTTAGTTTGACTTCAGTCCAAGTTGGGTTGGGGAAAACAGTAGAAAAATGTCTCTTGACATTACTTGCTTGTGCATCTCTCTCTCTCATTCTCTCTCTCTCTCTCTCTCTCTCTCTCTCTCTCTCTCTCTCTCCATGTCTGTTCCCCTTCTCTCCATGTTTTTTCTTCTGCCTTTTTTCTCCCCCTTCCCTCTCCCCCTACATCATCTCCCCCCCCCCCCCCCCAAGCCAGATCTTCCGATATTCAACCAGCCATCATGGCGAAGTGGCTAGCGTTGTGGACACAAGGCTGGGAGGTCGTGGGTTCGAATCCTATCAGAGTCATGTGGGTTTTTTCTGCCCTGACCAGCTCCTACCAAGTGTTGAGTTTGCTGCGGACTCAGTTGGGAAGACTGGGACCACACAGTCGAGTTTCATCCACTTAATGGGTGTGTTTCTGAGAGTGTTGCTCAAATTTCCTGACCAACACGGCAGGTGCCTGTATCTCTCGGGCCTGGTTGATGCCAGGATATATTATTATGAAAAGGAAACGTAAAGTACAGCCCTGTCATGTAGTCTCAGACCGAAATGGAAATGCGTAGCATCATCTTAATAATCATCCTCATTCTCATCAATCGGCATTAAAAAAAAGTATCAAATTCTGTGGCTCTTCATGCCTTGCTCTCATGGTGACCTCAATTTTGATGTCCTCTCCACCTCAATGATCTTGGTTTGGTTCTGTCGGGGTCACTGGCATCGATGAGTCCATGGGGGCTGCCATTGGATGGACGTGGTGGCGCCCTCCGGGGGAGAGTTTAATCACACCGGCTCTGCGGCTAAGCAATTATTGTTGTCAATGGGGGGCTTAGTAGGTGGTGTGTCCTGCGTAGGTTAGATCAGAACAGACGCCACTGAACGCCACCAAAGTGACTCGGCAGCAGTGTAGTGTCTCCTCTGGTGGGTTGCCTTTTGACATTGACTGGTCCCTGTGGATTGCCGGTGCCAGGGCTGCGGCGGGGCTGACCGGGCGCTGTGGCTGTGGACGGGGTGTCGGAATGGGCAGCGTGGGTGCACTGTCTCTTAAGTGGCGCAGAGGTTGGGACAGCAAGAAAAACAACAAAAAAAAAAAAAAAAAAAAAAAAAAAACTTTGGATATTCAATCAGTTACATGTGCACGGACACACATACATACTCAGACAGGCAAATAGACACACACACACTGTCTATTTCTCTCACAGTCACACATCTCTCTCTCTCGCACACACACATACACACACATGCATGCACGCAGTGGCGCGCGCACACACACACACACACACACACACACACACACATGACACATACACACACTCTCTCTCTCTGTCTGTCTCTGTCTCTAATCTCTCTGTCACACAGACATGCATGAGCGTGGGCATGCGCGCATGCACGACGCACGCACGCACGCACGCGCGCACACACACACACACACACACACACACAGAGCCTCAGAGTACATATTGTGCGTTCTGTACACACATGCACATAGATGAACATGACTGGACTGACTCTCCCTCTCTCTGTCTCTGTCTCTCTCTCTCTCTCACACATACACACAGATTCGCACGCACACACTCATTCACACTTACAAGCTCACAGTTGTACATTGAAAATTGAATGTAAATAGACATAATTATAAATCAGTGACTGATCATTACAAGAATTAAACCTATAGTTGGCAGAACGTGCAGTGCATGACTGGCACTGACAACTGAGGGTTAAATGCATTACCATCAGAGTTGCGGCTCCTGAGATTTTCCCCCATTTCCAATCTTGGTCTTCAATTCATGTGTGTGAATAAAGCAGTCAAGATTTTGACTCGCTGGTTTTTGTCCAGAAAATTTGATGGAGGCAAGTCTACTTCTGAACTCACTGAAGAGATCAAAAAGAGAAAAACCATACAACTTGCGAGACTATTGATCTGTCTGATACCAGCATCAGGGAACCTTCACAGTTGAAAAGTAGGGACTCTAGTAATAATGCCAGGTTTATGTTGTAAAGACAGGAAAGAACATACATGCCTAGCCCTATGGAACTTCCGTATTTTCTACGACAATTAACAAAAAAAAAAACGAAGTAGCTACGGCGATTACAGAAATGTATTTTTCATTACGGTAAAAAGATTTTTCAACAAAATTTACTTTAAACGATCACGAGTGGAAGCAGACAATGCTTTTGAAAGCAGAAGAACACTGAATGGTAAAAGGGACATAAAGCCCTGTCTTCATCAAGCAGACGAATAGCAAATATGTCTCCAATGGCTTCTGCTGTAGAGGGACGTTAAACTCAGTTATTCAAGCAAATGATGCTTTTGAAAGCGGAAGTACTAAAAACGGATATCGCAAGTAATTGGAGTTTCGATAAACATGGCGTCTAATACAAAGAGAAAGCGAATGGATGTGCCAACTGGTGATGCCAATGAACCTGCATCAAAAAAGCGTCGGCCATCAAGAAAGTTCGTGGACAAATACAGTGGCAAATTTCCCTTCATTGTGAAATTAGACTCTGACGATTCAAAAGCAAAGTGCGTGATTTGTGACAGCGCATTTTCTGTAATTAAAACATAGCGCTAAAGTTTTGTCTTAGTCTATGCATAGGTTGAGCTGATTATGACACCCTGACCAATTCTTTCCACAAACTGTTTTAAAAGAAAAAAAAAAATGAATGCAACTGATTTTGAGTCTGTGCTACTGAAATTTGAAATCAGTGCTACTGAAATTCATTTTTAGGGGTAGGCTTGTATGAAAGAAGATTTTTTTTTTCATCTGTTCTGATACGTTTGTGTCTTGAGAACGCAGCTGAATGAGTGTTTTTGCTTGATACTTGTCTGTGTGCACTTTGTAGTAGAATGAATGAGAGTGCGGGTGAAGTAGTAGTATTGTGTGAGTAAGCATTTCTTAGAACTCTTCTTTGGCTGGGTCCCTCAGATATCAGTTAGGACTTTCAGATTTTTCAACAGAAGGTTCTAAATGATACTGGTGATATATACTGAAAATGGACTGAAGTGGCACAAGACTAAGTCAGTCAGGAAAAGTAGAACTGTCGAGATCCATGTACTTGCGCCCAAGAAAAGAAAACCAACTTGTGGAAATACAGCATGATACTGATACTGATAGGTCCACTGTTGCATGCTTGACAACCCATACAAATTAAGGCTGGTAAAGAACAATAGAGAGATGTGTTGGCAGCCTTCGCTATTTGCTAATAACACATGGTCATGATGGTATCAGATCATTGGTAACTTCACATGCGCATATATATATATGGCTTACACTGTGGACAAACATGGCTGACAGGAGTTTGAAGGGTATCATGCACTTGTATTATATCAGTCGGAACATATCTAGGTGTTCATTCCTTCAGATATTTTATCTCAGGTAATATAAGGTATCGGGAAAGGGACGAGTTGATCCCCAGTGTTCAGAATATCTGGGTCACCCTGTCCAGTGTGCATCAGGTTTGAAATCTCTGCATTTAGGTAAAACCTAGTGACCCATAGTGGTGCATTGTCAGAAACACAGTTGATCCCTTGAAGGTGTTCCAGAGACTTCAGCTCATTGTTTAGGTTAGCAGTGGACACATGGTACTGACATTGAATCTAGCTTTTCAGACTACTGGCAGTATAGCCGTACTGGACATTGGGTATGTCAGTTAACTTTCCTGTGCAGTATGTAGGCACAGATCTATGGAACTTTGTTTGGTAAAGAATTTGTGTCAACATCTGTGCTGAATAACAGCATCTTGTATGAAGGGTAATTTAAGCTTTGAACAGTCTGAATTGTAGTCCACTGTGTTTACATGAACTGACTACAACAGATGGTCTGAATTAATTATGCTAATGTGAAAACTGAACTGGGTCAGGGTCTTCATTCACAACAGACTGCCTCACATGTGGTAAGAATGGTAAAAAAAAACAGTAAAAACAGTTGTCAGTATTGATCACTGGTATTGATATGGGAGGTGAGAGAAAGGGCTTTGTTTTCTCTTGCATCCGTTTTGATCCATTGACTGATTTTAAAAAACATACTGGTTGTTGTGACGAGATGGATATGGGTGGGTATAGGTGGGTCCTCTAGGGGAAGGACTTGGAATAATTTCTCGATGAGAATTATCTTAACATTTCACCTACACCCTCTCTTACTACTAGTGGTGGAAGGAGCAACTTTCCGGTACTAGTCATCAAAGAAATTTATATTTGTTCCGGGTATTGATAAAATATATGGAAGAATGGCTCTGAGATAATTTTCCTTAGGTCTGTACTCTTAATTAAAAGTACTTATAGCTCCGAGATACAGAATTGAAGAGAGAAGTTCAAACATTCAACATTCGATTGAACAACAGGGAACTGACACGAGTTAAGTGCACTTTCACACATCAATTTTTATTACTTACACATATATAAGAAATGGCATGTCACTTCCATAGACTGGATTTCAGTTCTCATTGGACTACCCAATGAGGGGCCCTTCCTCACTCCTACTTTACTCGCTTGCACTCTGTGCAGCAGGCTTAACCCTCTTGTCAATCGGGCGCCCGCTAGCGCCCAACCAGAAATCACACAGCCAAAACGCTGAGCGCCTACCAGCGCCCGTAAAACACGTGGCAACAATGGGCGCCGCCATGTTTCTCGTAGAAAAGGAAGTCTCTTGAGAACGTGATTTCCTTCTTCCTGTAGCCATTTTCTACCGTCTGCAAAAAAACTACGAGTCGATGTGTGCCGTGGTTCTCGAGTTACGAATTTTTAAAGTTTTGAAGTCGAAATGCGGTTTTTCAACATGGCTTACCTTGATTTCTGCCGTTCTATAATGAGATTTAGTGATGGAGATACTGCGATTTGTAGAATTTACGGGCATAAGACTAAATGAAAGTGCTGGGTGATGAAGCTTAGAGTGACCTAGATTTCGACTGGGATGAGGTTCAAGGTATGAGAGCAACGATTCGGAAGAAAGTTCTGAAGAAGAAGATTTTTTTTTCCCCCCGAGTAAATGGCTCATGTGACATTCTTCAAACTTACGATATAGCAACATATATATTCATAGGAATTTAAAAAATTATTTTCATTTCATTCTTTCCTTTCCTCTCTTTTAAATTATTTTTTAAATTGAGTAACCATGTTCAAATTACAGAGTTACCTATCTTGCCGATGGTTTTCGGTGTTGCTAAGCTCGGATAAGTGCATACTGAAGAGGGTTAAGTTGGCATACAGAGGTTCTGTCTAAGTTATACAGAATGTATATGGTTAATATACATCCACTCCGCTTGCTAACACCCAGTGTTGTAGCCAGAGTGGTACTCATAGACAGGTTCTCACTGTCTCATCATAAAGTGAGGGTAAGGGTCTGATGGGTTTGAGTCCAGGTGGTAAGCAAACTTAGCTTTGCTTCAGAGAGAATAGTTGCTCTCTCCTGTGGCTGGTGACTGCCCCACTGGTGTAGATTGGTTGTCTGGGGTCGCCCCGGTTTTACAATGATGCCATGGTGTCTGGCGTTGCCCCAGCTTTTGGCGAAGTCCCAGCTTCTGGTTCAACCGCAATGTGTAGCGTGACCAGGATCCCAGTTCTGCGATAAAGAGAACTGGATCTGTAGATGAGAATCTGGTGGCTGGTCTGTCGAGTGCACACATTTACCCTTTTCCTCTTTCTTTCAGAAGGGGTGTGAGACTCAGCCAGCAAAGTTTTCTCTATGGTAGAGTTTCTGCTGTAACTGTTAATCTCCACTTTTGTTTGAAGGCTAAGTTAAGCTTACAAAAGGGTAGGAGACAGTAAATGTAACACAACGTTACACGGTTGCAGTGGAACAACTCTTCCATGTTTCTTATGAATTAAATCACACTGGCTTGGGCTATACTAGTCCAAGTACACATGTGGTGTAGACTTAAAGTCATACACTACAAATCATTCCAACAATCACCAGTATTTATAAATCATAGTAGCAGTTTTTTTCACCAAGCACAGGCATACAGTTTTCCTGATCAAAATCAATCATTGAGTTATTGTCTTAACAGACAGAGTTGCATACTGACAAAAGTTAGGGTGCACACAAAGAATTGTGGTCAGATTGTTAACAAAGAAACATAACACTGGAGAAAGCTTTTGCCCTATGATGGCAAGCAAACTACTACACAGAATAATCATTCATCAGTTTGGTAAATGTTGCTAAGCATTTGTACAAAGTTACAATGTCAACACACACAGCATACATAAAATCAACACATAGATTCAAAAATGTAAAACAGAATTCCAACTCACTTTTTCTGGGAATGAACAGTGAATGACTTGAGATCAAAGAGTTTACCAAGAATTGACTAGGCCTTCTCTGTCCCTTTGTCTTCCTCTGCTCTTGACTACAGGCAGTCCTGAGGGGTCAGTGAAGTTGCACCTCCGCGGGTCTGGTAAATGAATTCCTCACTTACCCAATCAAATTTTGACAACCTGTCATTCACCCATCAGGGGTGAGAGGGGGAGGGATTTAGTCTAGTCACCAATCGCCTCGGGAATTGTTTGAACCTAATCGGCAGCCGTTAATTTATGCGTTCGTATGGGTGTCCGCGAGCACCAGTTAATTTATGCGTCCATATAGGTGTCTGCAAGCACACGTAGGTGTCTGCTAAGGCGCGCACGTGGCTCAGGTGGAGAGGGGGCGAGGGGGGGTGGTGGTGGTGGCAGTGAAGAGAGCGGCAACATGCCTTGGTTTTCACGGGATGGGGGGGGGGGGGGGGGGGGGGGGTGGGGGGGGGGGGTGGGGGGGGGGGGGGGTGGTGGGAGTGGGTGGTGAGAGAGGTGGTGGAGAGAGCGGCGGCAACATGCCTTTGTGTTACCCGGTAGAGGGGGGTGGGGAGGTGAGACGGGCTTTTTTGTGGGCTATGGTTAGAACGCACATCCCATGCTGTGTAGTATCGCCCAACATGGGGAGGGGAGGGTTGAGAGGGGGGAAGGGAGGTAGGCCGATAAGAACGAAAGGCGTCGCGTATTTACTGTGACGCAATTTTTCTTGTAGCAGATAGTCGAAGCCGTGTGACGCGCACCGTTCTAAGGGTCCGTTTACACAGAGCGCGAACGCGAATGCGTCCAACGCGAACACGAACGCGAACGCGACTTTTGAGCAGTTTTGCCATTCAAATAGAGCACGAACCCGAACGCGGAAAACCGTCGACGGCTTTCGAGGCTGCTCGTCTTTTTCTTGCTGTGAGAGATAAAATTTTTGTCATAATTCCATTATTTATTTCTGTCAGAGCTAAAATGGTGTCATTATGAAGACTGCTGACATGAAAGTTAAAACGTGTTTTGATTAATGATTAATAAAGTCGTGCAGACATTTATTTTTTTTTTTTTTTACAGTTCCATAACATTGTTGAAACAGGTAAAATCAAATTAATTTCAATCACATACCTGTCAGTCCGACTTTCTGTCCAATTGCTTTCCATATGTCTCTTTTTTTTCATGATGTCTTTGTAATCTTTGTCTGCTTTGTCATACAGTACATGATTCTTCTCAATTCAAGAATCATGGCTTCTGTCTTGTCCATTGTCTTGTCCATCTTCCAAACTTCACAAGCAAAGTAGACTGATGCTAGTACCTAGCTTTTTCTTGGAACGGTCAGGCGTACAAGTTTCTGTTTGTGGAAATGATGCAAGGGAAGTACCTGCTGATTGGTTGATAGCAAAAAAGCCGTGCGACCTGATGAGAAAATTCGCTCTGGGGGCAATGAAGGCGGTCGTTCGCGCGCGAACAAAAATTTGTTCGCGTTCACGTTCGCACTCTATTTGAACGGTTCCTCTATAAATGACTAAAATATTCCAGGACGAAAAACCGCGTCCGCTTTCGCGTTCGCGTTCGCGCTCTGTATAAACGGCGCTTAAGGAGGGTGTGTGTGTGTGTGTGTGTGTGTGTGTGTGTGTGTGTGTGTGTGTGTGTGTTTGAGAGGGGAGAGTGGGCATAGAGTTGAAATCTATTCTTTGGTTTGGTGTTTTAGTGGGACCAATCGGATGGTTTGTCAAGCGTCACATCACAGTTGTTGCCTGGAATATGTGGGCGTGCATGTGAGTGACTGTGACTGTGTGCAGTTTTACTACATCACAGCTGGAGCCTTCTACCACAGTGTAATTGGTGTTAAGCTTGTGTGTGTGTGTGTCACTGTGTGTGTGTTGTGTGTCTCACTGTGTGTGTGTGTGCGCGCGCGCGCGCGCGTGCGTGCGCGTGTTACCCCATTTGTTTTTATTGTTTAGAGAGATCTATAGTAAGAACATTTGTTGTTGTGTTTCACACTGACTTTTATCAACTTTATCAACCCTTGTCTTTTGCTGACAGTGACAGTGTGTGTCCTTGCCACCTTACACCGTGTGCCTCTCCAAATCAAGGGTGAAGTTGGGAGTTGCAAGTTAGAGGAGTTAAGCATCAATTTCAATCATGAACTCTGATTTCCTGACATCTGCACATGATTGCAGCACATGGAATGTGATCCTGCTATACCCTTCCTCCACCTGTCCTCCTTTCTTTCTCTTGTCTGAATGCAAAATATTTTCTGTTATCAGAATGTTCAGCCTTGGTGATTTTTCTTCGATCTTATCTTTTATTTGTTAAATCTGGGGAACTTTTCATTTAAAAAAAAAAAATCTCTGTGACCGTTTAATCACTGGAAGTCGGGTGCTTGAGGCGCTGAGGCTTGCCTCAGCTTATTTGCTTGAACATCGTGCCAAGGCACAGCAACCCCTCTCACCAGAGTCTGTTTGTCCCTACCCAATGCCCTGTTGGTCAGCCGATCACTGTCCGCAGATACTGAGATAGTGACTCCATCAGCTCCCTTTCTCCCATATTATGAGTGCCCTTTTGATCCCCAGGCATCTGTTCTTGATGGAGAGAATAGAGCTGTACATGGGGTCACCCAAGTTAAAGCTTCTTTTCTAATAGGCTGGGGCCTCAAAAGGAACAGTCATGCTTCTGCACTGGTTGGCCTTGGCTGGATAACAAGGTCACTGGAGTCACTCCCCATGTGCACACCTACTGCAACCCCTAGGATCTCCCCAGGATTCTATGGATTTTAGGATACGGTTCCCAGAATCTCTTGCCTTGCACCTCACAGATTCATGGTCCAACTGAGTTGGAGCCATCATATGATAGCCATACACTCTTTGCACTTTGCAGATCACTATCAGCTGATAGCTTGAGGCAGACTGCTCAGTACATTGCAGGCCAGGTGGGATGCTGTCTTGCACAGCTCTAATCTGCCACAAAATCGTTCAGCCATCTTGTATGATATTCCCAGCCTGCTAAAAGAGGCCATTAGTGTGTTGTTTGTATACAACAAAGCAGAGGCACGTTGGGAAGTAGCCTGCCATCTCCTCCAAGAGCTGCAGGACCCCAGGTTCACCATAGCTCTAGGCCAGCTCCTGTGCAAGTGCCCAGGTGCACACCCTGCCAAGGGTCAAGAGATGCACAGAGCAAGAACAGGGCTATAATAGATCCAGGCTGCAGCGTGAGACCATCTTGGGGATGGGTGAGGGCTTGATGGGGGGAGGTGGGGAGGAGAAGGGGAGAGGGAAGCTACACATGGTTGTTTGACATCCTTCATACCTTTGGGAAGCTGGAAACCTGGCCAAGCAGCTCATAGGAGTGATGAATGCTGAACCTTTCACTTCGGCCCCCTCTGTCTGTCTTATGTTCCAGCCTAGTCATGTTTTGACGCAAGTTCCCACACTTTACCTGGCTGTTCTCTTTTCCATTTCCCCTTTGGCTTTGCCATACACCTAGGTACATTACTTCATTATAGTTCCCACACTTGCAGCACATTAGTATTTAATGGGTGTTGGGTGATCAGAAGGCAACCTACCAGCCAGTGCAACAGTTTTCAGTGACAGTGGTGCCTGTTCACATCTAACTGGTGTCAGAGCACTAGACTGATAGTAATAATTGCATGGTCATAGAGGCAGTATGAGTGAGTACCCCATTAAGACCCCTACTTGCAAGGATGTAGATGGAAATTTGGAAGCGAGATTATGAATCACCAGACCAGAGTGTGAAGGGACATGCAATTTGAAACTGCTATGATTAGTTCATTTCAGAAGCATTTACTGACCATTTAGTGACCACCATCGTTCAGATTGTGTCAAAACTAGAAGTCTCATGACAATCAGTGTGTCCAGCCATCCGTTTTGTCTGCCATCCTCACCTCTGATGTTTTTTTTTGCAAGTGTATAGGCATGGATACAGCAGCATTGTTTAGAATGTCATTGCATGTGTCAAGTGTAAGGGCCATAACGTCACAGCTGTAAGAGATCAGATGGCATTATGTGTGTGAGAAGTTGGGTCTGTATGCTGGTTTGTCCAAGCCCACAGTACATTGTGCAAATGTGTGGAATGCAAAACCATGATGTGCATGTTCTGATCATGTGTGTGCAGACAAGAGGATTTCTGCATCAGAAATGAAGAAAAGAGCCAAGTTTAAGTTGGAACAACCAGTGTGCAATGTGTAAGTTGTCATCACATGAATTTTTGAGAGTGAAACTTTATAGTGTATGCCAATGATTTATAAACTAAACTAGGTGGATTAACAACATCAGTATATTTCTGTTCTCCACCACATGCTACTGATTTAGCTGCTGTTTGCATGCTGGCTTTCAGACTTATTAGCTGGTTGGTTGTTTTTTTTAAAAAAAAATTTTCAGGGGACCCCCCCTCCCCCCCAAACTTAAGAACATTCATTTTGTTTATAAGCAAAGCAGAAATGATTCATGCCTGCTTAGGATAATTCTGTACAAGTTTAACTTCTTTTTATACGAGTCTTTGTAAACAAAAAATACTGGTTTTAATCATTCCTGATCACAAATTTCTAACGTGTTTATTTTACACTTAAACATATTTGAAACAGATATAATGGAGACTGTATCAATTGACGTAGCGCCAAACTTTGCATGCATCTAATAGAAGAAAAAAATTGCCCTGAATTTCCTACTGCAACACTGGACAATTTTTATTCCAAATGTTTTCAAGATCTGACCAGAATTTCTTCATATGTTTTCCAGATCTCTGAGCACGGTATGCTCAGTAGTTTCTTTTTTTTTTTCTTCAACAAAAATCACGGCCAGGATTTCTTACTTTAGGGAAAAGAAAAGGTTTTTGCAATTATTTACTGTTCAGTGGAAATTTTAAACTTTTTTTTTAGTTTGACATTCTTGAATTTGGTGTTTTTACTTATTTATCTATATTGCTATTTGAGAAACATGTTGACAAAGCAATTCTAGATTTAAGTTTTTGGTTTCATGTTAAACAGCATCTTAGAACACTATTACTAGCAGCAAAAATATGATAATGAAGGAAACCTTTTTTGTACCACACAAATTTGTTTGATTTTTAAGAACTGAAATTGCCTGTAATCTAAATGCTGAATGCTTTTTTGCACTTCTGGATGGGTTTTTGGTTTTCAGCTTCAATGAGGAAGTCATCATTCAAATTATATTATTGATTAAAATTCAGAAAATATGTAGAACTGTCAGCATCCCTATGTGTTTGATCCGTATTGTTTGGGTTATGAATTTGCCATCTTCCAGAATCTCATTGTTTTTGTTTCAGCAAGTAGCCTTCTTTAGGGTTCTGTTGTATTGGAAAAATCATATTTATGCTTAAAATTATGTGCCCAAGATGAAGTAATGTTTTTCATTTCATTAAAGAACAACTTTTTACGAACTGTTGGTTTGTCCCATTTTGATGATATACATTTTTTTTCATTAATCTATTGCGCTGCCTGGACTGATTCTGTTGCAGCTGAACTAATGAAGAAATAGAAGAGTTCAAGAAGCTCTAAAGCTTGGAGTTTATCCAGAGCTTTGAAAAGGGCCATCCTCTGAGGATGCCCTCCTCTAGAAAATGCCTTGCTCTACTCTCAAGATATTGAGAGGCGCTGAAGTCAGCTTGGTCTGACTGAGGCATTCTGTCTAAGACAGGGCCTTGTTCAGTGGTTCTGCTGGTTCTGGTTCTACCTGCCCTCATGAGGCATATTGCGTCTGTATGCTGTGATTTCAACGGAACCAGGTAAGGTTCAGTTCTGTGGTGCTGGGTCTGATGCTACTGACTCAGGGCATAGGTTAGTTGGGTAAGTTGTATGTGCATGAGTTGCTGATAGCTCCAGTTCACAGTGTTCTAGCCAGTCTCTGAAGTCGATGCCTTGCCACCTTGATGATGTTCGTGTTGTTCTTCTGGTTTAATTTATTTGGTGTTTCATAAAAGAAAGGAAACTTAAACACAATGAAAAGAATTGTTTGGGATGTAGTTCATTTTTATGAGCAAAACCTTTAAAAGCATATCGCTGTTACCTGACCACCTAAAATCAAGATGTTACCAAAACTAAAAAAAAAATTTAAAAACGTTTTAAGCTGAGGGTCTGTTGTGCCAACAGTAGTGCCATGGAAAGAAAGACAAAGACACATTCACACAAAAGATGACATACTTGACACGTCCCCCTTCCTCACCCTATTACATCTTGCACACACGTAAAATCCCATCACCAACATTTGGAAGAGTAGGCCAGTTTGGCCGTTGGTATGGATGACACGTTACACATAGCATGCACCCTGAGTGAGAAATGGAAAGAATGAAGGAGTTAAGGAAAATGAGTGATCGATATTGAACGATGCTGACTGGATGACACGGGAAACAACTGAATGAAGCGCCAGCTGGCAGCTCTTCAGTCGGCACGACCCAGGTAGGCAGCCCGTTGTGTAAACGAGTGTTGATTGTAAAGCGCTTAGAGCTTGGCGTCTAGCCCGAGAATAGGCGCTATATAAGTATTCATTATCATCATTCATCATTATTACTTTCACACATGCATGTAGACGCCACCCCCTTTTTTCCCCCTCTCTCCCATGTAAGGGAAAAAACTTGTGTCAGTGTTTTTAAAATGAAATTGTCTAAAGCCATTAAAAGATTGCTGGGAATATGAATGGCTGGACAAATTTAGTGATGGTGGACTGCAACACAAGCTTTAAAGCCAGAAGATAGACAGCGCCAATGCACATTATCGCAATTAATTGAAGTATAGCTTATGTAGAGGAAAAAATCATTGACGTATATGCAAATGATACAGTACTCCAAAAATGTAGCCACATGAGAATACCCTTCAGATGGTTGTGAAAAATATGTTGAAAACAAGAAGAGGTTAAAAAACAAGCAAGAGGTTAAAGTCGTCAACCTGTCACAAAATGTCATCATGATGCCTTGTTTGATGAAAATATCCAGAATTTGCTGGCATTCTGAATTCGGATTTCAGTATCAGGATCAGTGGGATGGTCTCAGTTCAGATTCAGGATTGGTGTGGTGGTCCCAGTTCAGCTTCAGGATTGGTGGAGTGGCCAGTTTCAGGATTGCTGGGATGTCCATAATTCAGTTGGGATTAGCAGGCCGGTCACTAATTCAGGATTGGCGGGACGGTCACAATTTGATTTCAGGACTGACATGTTGGCCACAGTGTTCGGTTTCCCGATTAGTTGGATGGCCACAGTTCAGGGTCGTTACTGGTGAGATGGTCACAGGACAGTTACAGGATGTAGAGGCTGTTCTCCCACTTGAACTCTGGCAACATTGAATTTTGTGATATCTTTATGGATTATTGAGTGTGTTTGATGATTATATGTCAGTACTTGTTGGTTAGTATAGAAAGTGCATTTGCTTGCTTTGTGGTTGTTTTTACAGTACTAGCCTCTGAAATGGATCCATCAGTACTTGAACAGTTGACGACAGCTTGTAAGTATGGATGTAAGACGTGGTTGTTTTTAGTTATTCTTTAATTTGAGAAATGCCCAGATTGACTGATCATGAAGAGAAAGGAAGGGGTTGAAAAAGTCAAGTAGAAGGTGGGCGATTTCAAAACTGTGCTAGGTCCTGTTGTGTGTTAAGTGTGCATGTGTGTGTGTATGTGTATGTTAGTATGTAATCCAGTTATAAGCCCCCTGAATTGAAGGATACAAAATGCACAAAACTAGAAGTAGATAACGTGTGGATGCCAAATAACTGAAAGAGGACTTAAAATATGTATGTTTGTGGAATCGTCTGCAATAGGTTTGTTTTGTATTGTTTTGTTATTTTGTTTATGTTGTTTTTTGTCAAAGGGGATGTTGGGAAACAACGCATGTATTGTAATGGTGAAAAGTATGGGTCTGTGGAAACATGTTTTCTACTATGTTTCAGCGACCCCACTATCTTCAGTTTCATAGACCTTGCCAACACTGCTGTAAGTGAATACTTTAGACTTTTTCCTTTGTCTGTCTCTGTCTCAGTGTCACAGTGTCTGTATCAATCTCTTTTTTTTTTCCCCTCCTGTTCCTGTGTTTGTGTAAAAACGCTTTTATCAGTAATACTAATAGTATGACTTTCTCTTGTTTGGTGGATTCTTATTTCTTGCTAAAGAAGCAGGGTCTCTTTCATCCATTTCTTGAAAAAGAAGTGGTGGGCAGATTTTTCTCCTTCATATTTTTGGCAGAATGATTACTAAGGCACTACGTCCAAATTCTGCTTCTGCTGCATATTATCATCCCTGAAGAAGAAAAATCTGCCCACCATAGTAGAAAACGTCTGCAGATGCTCACAATGTGGAACTTCACAGGAGATGGAGATGCCTTGTTTTAAACTGAATTAGGTGAATCTGATGGTTTTCTGTTTTAGATTTGCTTTTGTTGCAGAGCTGCTAGATTTCAGTTGGGAAAGAGGAAAGTGCAATGATGACGGTAGATTTCAGTTGTACAATGATGATGGACCAGAGAGATGTCAGTCGTTTAAGACAGCATTGCAGTGGTGATGGTGACTGACCAAAGCAGACTGACTGTTGCAGGGGTCCTCTGGAGACCAGGTGGATTTCAACTGGGTAGATGACTTCATCACCTCAACAGAGACACCCTCAGACATTGAGGGCCCTGCCGCCAGCCAGGAGGCCTCCTCTGCCCCCATCAGTATTCAGCAGCCACCTCCTGTGCAGCAGCAACAGCCGCCGCCGCCGCCGCCGCCGCAGCAAACAACAGCAGCAGCAAAAGCAGCTGCTCCACAATGTTTTGCAGCAGAAGCAGCAGCAGCCCCCGGCGGCGCCTCCCGTGGGGAAAGTCATCATGGCGATGGGACAGACCTCACAGCAGCAGACGCTGGCCGTGGCTGCTTCCACAGACAGAGCACGGCCACGCCACAGCTGTTGGCGGCCAACCAGTCCTCCCTGCTGCACAGGTCAGGACACCCATTTGTGCACATGATTGCCTTCTCCCTTCCTTCCTACAGTGTCATGTTGTGTTGACTGCTGTGAGGGCTGTAATGTTGCCCTGATACATGTTGGCAGTGGTGAGGACAGTTTCCTGCAGTGTTGTGGAGCCTTGATTTACAGCAGTGTTACTGTGTAGGGTAGCCTTGTTGATGTACATTAGTGACACAGTGTAGGGTAGCCTTGTTGATGTACATTAGTGACACAGTGTAGGATAGCTGTGTTGATGTACATTAGTGACACAGTGTAGGATAGCTGTGTTGATGTACATTAGTGACACAGTGTAGGGTAGCCTTGTTGATGTACATTAGTGACACAGTGTAGGGTAGCCTTGTTGGTGTACATTAGTGACACAGTGTAGGGTAGCTGTGTTGATGTACATTAGTGACACAGTGTAGGGTAGCCTTGTTGATGTACATTAGTGACACAGTGTAGGATAGCTGTGTTGATGTACATTAGTGACACAGTGTAGGGTAGCCTTGTTGATGTACATTAGTGACACAGTGTAGGGTAGCTGTGTTGATGTACATTAGTGACACAGTGTAGGATAGCTGTGTTGATGTACATTAGTGACACAGTGCAGGGTAGCTGTGTTGATGTACATTAGTGACACAGTGTAGGGTAGCTGTGTTGATGTACATTAGTGCCACAGTGTAGGGTAGCCTTGTTGGTGTACATTAGTGACACAGTGTAGGGTAGCCTTGTTGGTGTACATTAGTGACACAGTGTAGGGTAGCCTTGTTGATGTACATTAGTGACACAGTGTAGGGTAGCCTTGTTGATGTACATTAGTGACACAGTGCAGGGTAGCCGTGTTGATGTACATTAGTGACACAGTGTAGGGTAGCTGTGTTGATGTACATTAGTGACACAGTGTAGGGTAGCCGTGTTGATGTACATTAGTGACACAGTGTAGGGTAGCTGTGTTGATGTACATTAGTGACACAGTGTAGGATAGCCGTGTTGATGTACATTAGTGACACAGTGTAGGGTAGCTGTGTTGATGTACATTAGTGACACAGTGCAGGATAGCTGTGTTGATGTACATTAGTGACACAGTGTAGGGTAGCCTTGTTGATGTACATTAGTGACACAGTGTAGGATAGCTGTGTTGATGTACATTAGTGACACAGTGCAGGGTAGCCGTGTTGATGTACATTAGTGACACAGTGCAGGGTAGCCTTGTTGATGTACATTAGTGACACAGTGTAGGATAGCTGTGTTGATGTACATTAGTGACACAGTGCAGGGTAGCCTTGTGATGTGCATTAGTGACACAGTGCAGGGTAGCCTTGTTGATGTACATTAGTGACACAGTGCAGGGTAGCCTTGTTGATGTACATAAGTGACACAGTGTAGGATAGCTGTGTTGATGTACATTAGTGACACAGTGCAGGGTAGCCTTGTTGATGTACATTAGTGACACAGTGCAGGGTAGCCTTGTTGATGTACATAAGTGACACAGTGTAGGATAGCTGTGTTGATGTACATTAGTGACACAGTGTAGGGTAGCCGTGTTGATGTGCATTAGTGACACAGTGTAGGGTAGCCTTGTTGATGTACGTTAGTGACACAGTGCAGGGTAGCCTTGCTGATGTACATTAGTGACACAGTGCCAGGTAGCCGTGTTGATTTACAGCAGTGATACAGTGTAGGGTAACCTCGTTGGTTTACGACTGTGATACAGTGTAGGGTAACCTTGTTGGTTTACAGCTGTGATACTGTGCAGGGTAGCCTTGTTGATTTACAGCTGTGATACAGTGTAGGGTAACCTTGTTGATTTACAGCTGTGATACTGTGCAGGGTAACCTTGTTGGTTTACAGCAGTGATACAGTGTAGGGTAGCCTTGTTGATTTACAGCTGTGATACAGTGTACGGTAACCTTGTTGGTTTACAGCTGTTATACAGTGTAGGATAGCCTGGTTGGTTTACAGCAGTAATACAGTGTAGGGTAGCCTCGTTGGTTTACAGCAGTGATACAGTGTAGGGTAACCTTGTTGATTTACAGCTGTGATACTGTGCAGGGTAACCTTGTTAATTTACAGCTGTGATACTGTGCAGGGTAGCCTTGTTGATTTACAGCTGTGATACTGTGTAGGGTAGCCTTGTTGGTTTACAGCTGTGCTAATGTACAGGGTAAACTTGTTGATTTACAGCTGTGATACTGTGTAGGGTAACCTCGTTGGTTTACAGCTGTGATACTGTGCAGGGTAACCTTGTTGATTTACAGCTGTGATACTGTGCAGGGTAACCTTGTCAATTTACAGCTGTGATACTGTGCAGCATAGCCTTGTTGATTTACAGCTGTGATACTGTGCAGGGTAGCCTTGTTGGTTTACAGCTGTGCTACTGTACAGGGTAAACTTGTTGATTTACTGCTGTGATACAGTGTAGGGTAGCCTCATTGATTTACAGTTGTGATACTGTGCAGCGTAGCCTTGTTGATTTACAGCTGTGATACAGTGTAGGGTAACCTTGTTGGTTTACAGCAGTGATACTGTGCAGGGTAACCTTGTTGATTTACAGCAGTGATACAGTGTAGGGTAACCTTGTTGGTTTACAGCTGTGATACTGTGCAGGGTAACCTTGTCAATTTACAGCTGTGATACTGTGCAGGGGAGCCTCGTTGATTTACAGCAGTAATACAGTGTAGGGTAGCCTCGTTGGTTTACAGCAGTGATACAGTGTAGGGTAGCCTTGTTAATTTACAGCTGTGATACAGTGCAGGGTAACCTTGTTGATTTACAGCAGTGATACAGTAGGGTAGCCTCGTTGATTTACAGCAGTGACACTGTGCAGGGTAGCCTTGTTGGTTTACAGCAGTAATACAGTGTAGGGTAACCTTGTTGATTTACAGCTGTGATACTGTGTAGGGTAACGTTGTTGGTTTATAGCTGTGATACTGTGCAGGGTAATCTTGTTGATTTACAGCAGTGATACAGTGTAGGGGTAACCTTGTTGATTTACAGCAGTAATATAGTGTACGGTAGTCTCGTCGGTTTACAGCTGTGATACTGTGTAGGGTAACCTTGTTGATTTACAGCAGTAATACAGTGTAGGGTAGCCTCGTTGGGTTTACAGCTGTGATACTGTGTAGGGTAACCTTGTTGGTTTACAGCTGTGATACTGTGCAGGGTAGCCTTGTTGATTTACAGCTATGATACAGTGTAAGGTAGCCATGTTGGTTTACAGCAATAATACAGTGCAGGGTAACCTTGTTGGTTTACAGCTGTGTGATACTGTGCAGGGTAGCCTTGTTGATTTACAGTAATTTACAGTGTAGTGTGTAGCCAGTGATGTATGTTGACAGCAGTTAGGACTGTTGGCTTACAGCAACGTTACAGTGTTGTGTACAGGGTTCGTACGCCCCTTGAAGACCCTTGAAAACCCTTTAAATTTCAACTGGGTCAAAAAGGCCCTTGAAAACCCTTGAAAACTGCAGATATCCCTTGAAATCCCCTTAAAAAAAAACTGACCGTAACGTTTGAAGACGAATCGGAGAACAAACGCGAACGAGACTTCGGACATCGATTTTCGCGCCTCTCGAATCGTGTTGCGTGTCGTCTGCTTTTCAAGTAAAGGGAAGCAATTCAATAGTCGGTTATCGTTTGCGCATGCGCAGTTAGACTTCCGACAAAGGGCGCCATGCTCCCTCATCTTCGTCGAAGTCCGATACTGTTGCGTCTGTTCCGAAGGGAAATTACGCATTTGATCCGTTGTGGCTACAGAAGGAAGAATATCGAAGCTGTATCACTGAATGCAGAGACAACAAACATGCGCGTTTTTCTGTAAAGTGTGCAAAAAGACCGTTTATGTTCGGACAAAGGGCGAATCGGCGGTTGCAAATCATGGAAAGAGGAAAAAATACGTGGAATTGGATAAAGCGAGTAGGCCGGTCGGTAGTCTTACGGACTTCGTTCGGCAATCATCAAATTCATCAGATCGGGTCAGACCCTATCCTTAGTAAGAATCGTCAACCAATCCACAATAACAGCAAGTGGGACAGATGTGTTGAAAGCTGAAGTGTTGTGGACGATTCATGCCATCAACAATCGTAACAGTTTCCGATCTGCTGAAGACAACGCGAAACTGTTTGCAGCAATGTTTCCATATTCCTCGATTGCGATGAACTATCGGTGTGGGGAACCAAAAAGCAGATATCTTGCAACTTTTGGCATTGCTCCTTCTTTCTTTCTGTCAGAACTGAAAAAAGAGTGAAATCACAGACTGAATCTTCAAATCAATCGTCACGTCGTCTCCGTAGACTTTAAGTGACTCATTTAAGTGCGCATTTGTTAAAAGAAAAAAAGAAAAAAAAAAACGTCCTACTTTGTTCAAAAAGACAGCATTCATACCACACCCCTCCCCCCAAACTTACCTACCAGCTATCCTACACACACACACACACACACACACACACACACACACACACACACACACACACACACACACACACACACACACACACACACACAAAAAACAAAACAAAACAAACAAAAATCAATTTTATTCACTTATTTTTTTTTTTATTAAGTTACTTTCATTTTATTCATCTAGTTATCATAATCACTACCACTATCATTATTATCATTACTATCCCTTCTATATATATATCATATAAAAAAAAATGATACATAATATAAAAAATTATATAATATAAAAAAAATCCCCCCCTGCCCCCCTTAGAATTATATTAATCCACCTTAACCACAACCATCACAAATATATCACACCACCCACTAAACCAACAACACAACCCATCGTTTCACTCCCCCCCCCCCCCCCCCCCCCCCCCCCCCTCTCCCATAATCCCTCTGTCATTTTCCGTCTGGCGGCCATTCTTCCTACCACATGGACAGATAAGTCACTCTTCGTTCTTTGTACTGTCCTAAATGTTGAATATGTTTTTTTTTTTTTTTTTTTTTTTTTTTTTTTTTTTTTTCCTGAAGAAGATCCAAGAGGTTGAATTGCATTGTGTCTTGTCCTGTGCTTTGTTTGTCAATGTCCTTGGCGGTAACTAACCCCTTCTCTTTCTAAATTTGGTTCATTCTCCATCAGTCACTCCATTTTGAAATGAAAAAAAAAAAAACAGTTAAGTGTGGAGCTGCAGGAAGGCTACCCACATTCGCCTTTTCAAGAGGGGTTACCCTGCTCCCTATCCTGCCCAGAACAAGCATTAGGCTAGTCCAGGCCCGCCAACATTCACACACACTTCCACACAACAGCACATACAGTGGCTGTATTTTAAAAGTAAAGTTTGCTGAGCTCCCTCCTGAAATATGCTAGAGAGGAGGCCTCGGCTGCAGTTGCCGGTAGAGAATTAATGAATATGTCATGCTTTTTGATGAATTTGAACAAGGACTTGAAACAGAAGCAGCTGGACATTCATGTCAGATACTGGTCTGGAAAGCAGATTGAAAGTTTTCTTTTTCTGATTTCTCAATTTCTGTATAAAGAATTCAGTTTTTATTTTTTGTATATATATATGATATTGAGCGTGGAAAAGACTATAGAAGTGTAATCACCTTATCATCATGGCTGGATTACATGTGTAAGGTTATTATTCACTCTTTTTTTTTTTCAATTGTACGGCTAAATTTGCCCCTTAAAAATTAAAATATCCGTAGTGTAGCCAGTGATGTATGTTGACAGCAGTTAGGACTGTTGGCTTACAGCAGTGTTACAGTGTAGTGTAGCCAGTGATGTATGTTGACAGAAGTTAGGACTATTGGCTTACAGCAATGTTACAGTGTAGTGTCGCTAATGATGTATGTTGACAGCAGTTAGGACTGTTGGCTTACAGCAATGTTACAGTGTAGTGTAGCCGGTGATGTATGTTGACAGCAGTTAGGGCTGTTGGGTAACAGCAGCGTTACAGTGTAGTGTAGGCAGTAATTATGTCGACAGCAGTTAGGACTGTTGGGTAACAGCAATGGTACAGTGTAGTCTGAACGATGTGTGTTGACAGCTATTAGTACTGTGGTTTAAAATGAGATGTGTAGCCCATGATGTATGCTGACAGCAGAACTGCTGGTTTACACCAGTGACATGGTGTTGTATAACCTATGCTGCATGTTGACAGTAATGTTGGAAGTCAGGCGATGGCCCCACCCTTCATCCTGAAAGCTAGCACCCCCATACAACTGGTCGGCTCCTCCGTGTCTCAGGTCAGTGGATGTGTCCGTCCCAATAAATACGTCTGTCTTGTCCCTTATGTGTGGTGTTGTTGAATGGTCACATTGTGACTTCTTCGTCCTGTCTTGGGAAATGCTTTGAGTGAAAGTCAGACTGAATGCTGCTGAGATCAGAGCTATTGTATGCCTGGAATTAACTGGACTTGGGGATGGGTCGGGGGGGGGGGGGGGGGGGGGTAATAATGTGTGTTTTAGTCACTGTGAGACAGACTACTAACAAGATTTTTTTTCACCTTGAAAGATACTTAACAGCGTTGTAATTCACAGAAAATTGTTCAGGAGGGTGGGCGGGAGAGGAAGGATTTTTTTTTGTTACGGTGTCTGTAACATTCTGGTGATTATATATGAAGAAAACATTCTCTTAAGAATTTTGTAATGCATGGGAAAATTTGACACTGAAAATACAGAAATGAGTTGATCATTTGACAGATCTTTTATTTGGTACATTTTTTTTTTCTCACTATATTTTGTTTGTTTCCAGAACTGAAGACCGAGTTGTTTTTATGTGTTATATTGCTCTAATACATCCATTTTTTTTCTTGTTGTCAGTTTATCTCTCTTTCATCAAATGTCAGTGCAAATGGTGATTAATGGTGGTTATAGGCAGATGAATAGTTGAAAGGTTAATGGTGGAGATAGGCAGATGAGTAGTTGAAATGTTAATGGTGGATATAGGCAGATGGATTGTTAAAATGTTAAAGGAGGATGTTTGCAGATGAATAGTTGAAATGTTAATGGTGGATATAGGCAGATGAGTAGTTGAAATGTTAATCAGATGGTAAAGTGTTTAAGTCAGTCAGGTGATGGGGGAGTTAATCACACAAGCAGGGGTTTGTTTGTGTTCCGTTGTGACATGGCCTATGGTAACATGGTTTCAGAGCACGGCAGCAATGGGTGGCACCCCACAGCAGTTTGTGCCTGCAGCATCAGGACTGAGCTCCATCTCCGCCAGTCAGAGGTCCTCGCCTCTCCTCAGTCGCTCCCTGACCCCCAACCTGACCCCCACCACCACTCACACCACCTCTCACTTGTCTAGCATCAACCTACTGCAAGTGCAACAGTCGCCACAACTAACACAGACAGTGAGTAGCGCACTGAACGTTGACCTCTATGTTTTGTGTGTGTGTGTGTGTGTGTGTGTGTGTGTGCGCGCGCACGCACGCACGTGTGGGTGGGTGGGTGGGTGGGTGCGTGTGTGTGTGTGTGTGTGTGTGTGTTTTTGTTTTCATGGTTGTGGCGTTTCCCTCTTGATTATAATGAGCTTTGAAGGCAGACTGAACTAACAATGAATTGTTTGACAGATTTTTCAAATGGTATAATGGCATTGTCTTGGAACTTTGTGCCAGCTGTGAATGTGCACTGATTTTGAAAGTATACTCATTTGTGTGAATGGACCTGGTTTTCTGTGTGATTGTAAGCACTTTTTAGGAGTCTAGATGTTTTTTTTTTTTTTTTTTTGTTTTTTTGGACTGCACATTGTTGAAGAGGTGTGCTGCTAGTGTTATTTTGTGCAGATACCTTCCTTCAAAGAAATGATTGTGCACATGAATTGTGAGCTGGCCTTACAGGCCTTTCCCTGGTACTGTGTTCCACAGCTGCCCCTGTCCAACTTTGTTGCCAACCAGCAGAACCTGCAGGGCCATGCCGTGCTGACTGCTCAGGGCTCCAACATCGTCCACACCCAGAACGCCCTCATTCAGAACCCCAATGTGGTCAAATGTTAACGTGGCCCACGTCCTTTCCAACCAGCTGCCCCAGTTACAGGTAGGGGGACCTAACTGGACACCTGTCACTAGTCACAGCTCCATTTATTACCTGGAATCTCTTTCTTTGTGGTCACAGTTAAGCCTGAGCAGCTGAAGGAGAATAAAAGGTGGTGCCAGTCCTTGTGTGTTTTGCTGGAACGGTTCAGTTGACTGCGATTGTTTTAACATATGACGCATTTAACATACGACGCATTTCAAACATGGTTATATAGTTACACATTGATTGACGCTTTTGTTAACAGGTTGTATGGAAATGTTTTCACCTAGCATCCTACTGATACACATAAATTTGAGCTTGCCATCTAGACTAGATTTAAAAAGAACAGCAATTTTTTTTTTTTAGATATGCGTGGAAAAGTCCAAAGAAGTCATGTAGGATATTCTAATTTTATGTGAATGAAGTGATCAAAGTGACACAATAGCATGTATGAACTTTTTGCATTATTTCTGTAAATTTATTAAAAAAAAAAAATGCATTAGAATGTTCAGTGAACTCACTTAACCAGGTTGTGTAGGAGTGTCTTTGTACATGCATAGGTGTGCCACTGTATTACATTCCTTGGTGTGTGCAGGTGTTTGAACATGCAGTGAACTCACTTAGCGGGTTGTGTAGGAGTGTCTTTGTACGTGCATGTGTGTGCAACTGTCCTCTTTTCCTTGGTGTGTGCAGGTGTTGCAGACCCCTCAGGGCAAGATCTACGTCCAGTCTCCAGCCAGTAACCAGGCCTTGCCTCAGCAGCTCTGTCTGAGTCAGGTGGCAGGGACCCAGCCTGTGCAGATGGCTGGGAACCAGACGGTGCAGATGGCGGCAGGCAGTCAGGCGGTACAGATGGCGGCAGGCAGTCAGGCAGTGCAGGTGGCGGGGCAGCCCGTGCAGTTGGCCGGCGCCCAGACCATGCAGGTGGCCTCCAACGTGGGACTGGCCGCCTACCGCTGTCATCGCTCAGCCCCAGTCGAACGTGGCTCTGGGTGAGGGTTCCATGGAATGCTTGCTGTCAGGGGAAATAACTGTGTAGTCTTCAAAAGGTGCACAGAAAAAGTGGTCTTGGCTGTGGTTGGGTTGAAAAACGGTCGATACACCACTGAATGGTGAGATTAGCATCAGATGTCACCAATAGTAAGCAAGTTCAAAGTGTTTACAGAGCAGTGGAAGGGGTGGGGTGGGGGGGGGAGGGGTGCAACAGTAATCAGTCAGTATACTGTTGTTGTTATATGAACAGGGAGTGCGTCTGTGTAATAAGTAAGTAGTGTGTTACATCAACAACAGGGATCAGGGCAATGATTGCTGCTGTTGTTATGTGAACAGGGAATGTGTCTTTGTGACAAGTGTTGTGTGTTATGTTAGCAAATGTCATCGGGGCAATGATAATTCCAGCCCTTGTGCGAACAAGGAGCGTGTCTTTTTGATAAGTGAAGCTTGTTGCATCAGTAAGCAGTATCAGGGCAGTAATGACTTTCATCAGTGTGTGAACAAGGTGTGTGTGTTTTTCGTGTTGTAACTGTTGTGTGTTCTGTCAGCAATGGGTAGAATGATGGCAGTCATGACTGACCATTGTTTGAACAGGGAGCAGCAGCGGTGTGGGTCAGCAGCAGGCCAGCTACAACTTCTTCAACTTTGGGGGGTCCCAGGGTCAAATCCTGGTGCAGCGCATGCCCTCCTCGGCCACGACAGTGACCCAGAGTCAGCCCCTACCCCAGGGTCAGATCTTCCTGCGTACTGTCAATGGCCAACAGCAGCTGATCCAGCAGCCCACACTGCAGTCCACTCCCTCCACCACACAGGTGGGGACAACACCAATGCTCACCACAAGCAACACTTGCTATCAGATTGGATGCAACCTTTCATTTTCGTAAAACATATTGTGGATGCTGAATACTTGTCGTTAGTCCTTGCAGGTCATTTGTGGCTGCTTAGGACACCCCCCCCCCCCCCCCCCCCCCCCCCCCCCCCCCACTGCCATTGCCGTCACCCTTCAAGTTGCAATTGGCATTTATATGTATGCCAGCCTGAACTTCTTATGTTTTATGTCTTGGTGAAATATATTTATAAAGCATTTGGCGCTAGCCATTGAATCCATTAGCATGAAAAGAAGTACTGAACAAATTTTGATAGTAGAGAAAAGGCATTTCTCCTACTACCTTGTCCGAACAAATGCCTTATCAACTTGGAGTGGAACGTCGCCATTATATCAAGATTCACCCTCCATTTCTCCATATAAGAAGAGCTTGGTGTTAATCTTGCCTCCATACTCAGTTAGGCACTAAGTGTGATCATCCTTAATTAATTCACTTCATTACTCCATATTCAAACGTAGGTCAGTTTTTCTCCTAGAATACACCATCTTCTGCTCTACGGATTTCAAATTCAATTTTTTCACTCTCATGGATCCTCGCAAATGACATTTCAGGCTTGCTTTTCTGACAGAACAGTATTTTTTCTTCCATTGTGCCATTACCTTGAGCGAGAGCAGGGACTAATCCTTTCATCTCCAGACAGAGCATGGGAGGCTGTTGCACAGGGCCCATAGCAGCCTCTGGTGCCAAGTTCTAGGCATAGGGAACTGTACAGAAATGTTCTTGTGTCTCCTTTTACCGGTTGAGCTTGCTTGCCACCATCCTTCATTATATTCTGACCTTTGTTTTGGACAGATAGGAATTAGAAAAAAGGCTGCAGCCGCTGGTAACTCCAGAGATCTCTGCCTTCCACATCTTTATTTTCTTAGTCTTATATTAACCAACAAAATGTATTTTCAAGGAGTATTTATCAAGGACTTAAAGTGAAGTTGTATGTATTAAATATATTTTTGAATATCTTTTTGTGGACGAAAAATCACTAGTTCACCCAGGACTGGAGCATTTCCCTGAACCCACTAGGGTCCATCCTGGTGCCCAGACTCCCAAGGTGGGCTTTTTTTTATGTTGATTTGAAAATGTTGAAATATAATGCCTGTTATATCAGCTACTGATGATGTGACATTGCATTGTTGGGCTTTTTTTGTCCACTCTATGAGCTGCACTATGAGCTGTTCTTTGGGCTAGTATTGGGCAAGCTTTGAGTTGTGAGTGGTGGGTGGCCACACCAAATGTAATGATAGCTAAAGAGGATAGCTGTTCATTGAGAAGGATTATGTCAAGTTCTTTGAAGGTGACTACATTGAGAGGGAAGCTGTGTGCGTAGTGATGATTGGTAGTAGTAATTCTGCTGCTGCGCATGGCTGTCGCCTGAGGTGCAGCCACTCTAGAGTTACTAACATTGATGTTCATTATGCAGCTACAATGCGTCAGAGGCACAGCTCCTAGTATGTCAGAGAGGCGGCAGTCTTGCAGTTTCTGATGATGTCCTGTCCTCTGTTGACAGCTACCTCAGCAGCTGGTGGCCCAGACAGCCGGCACCACCCACAACATCCCACTGCAGCAGTTTTGAGGGGGGTAGGGGCTCCTTCACTGCGCCTGGTAGGTCCGGCCACCGCAGTCAGCACCCCTCAGGCCTCCTCCCTCTCCACCACCACCACCACCTCCACCACCCCCAGCATTGTTCTCCAGCCCCTGGTCACTGCCCCCCAGGTGCCTCTGCTGGGACAGCAAGTCACCACACAGGTCAGTCTGTAGGATAGTTAACTCACAGGTAGTCTGTAGGATAGTTAAGTCGCAGGTCAGTCTGTAAGATAGTTAAACACACAGGTCAGTGTGTAACATAATTAACACACAGGTCAGTCTGTAGGATAGTTAACTCACGGGTCAGTGTATGAGATAGTTTAACACAAAGGTCAGTCTGTAAGATAGTTAACACACAGGTCAGTGTATGAGATAGTTAACACAACGGTCAGTCTGTAAGATAGTTAACACACAGGTCAGTGTGTAACATAATTACACACAGGTCAGTCTGTAGGATAGTTAACTCACAGGTCAGTCTGTAGGATAGTTAACACACAGGTCAGTGTATGAGATAGTTAACACAAAGGTCAGTCTTTAAGATAGTTAACACACAGGTCAGTGTGTAAAATAATTAACACACAGGTCAGTCTGTAGGATAGTTAACTCACAGGTCAGTCTGTAGGATAGTTAACACACAGGTCAGTGTATGAGGTAGTTAACACAAAGGTCAGTCTGTAAGATAGTTAACACACAGGTCAGTTTGTAAGATAGTTAACTCACAGATCAGTCTGTTAGTTAACACATAGGTCAGTCTGTAAGATAGTTAGCACATAAGTCAGTCTGCAAGATAGTTAACACACAGGTTAGTATGTAATGTAGTCTCCACATGGATTAGTCTGTAAAACACGCACTCATGCCCTCCCACCTACCAACACACACACAGGCACGCGCCCAAGCGCAGAGAGAGTAGGTTACTTCTCACAACAAACAGTTTTGTTTACTGAGAAGGACAACATTTTGTTTCAGGGATGGATAACATGGGATGAATTTTGTGGATACAGGGTGTACAGAACTGGTGGTCTTTACCAATGTGAAGTTGAGCTCTTGGATACATACAAGCTATTTTTGCTGATTATGATGTTCAGTTTTGTTTAAAAGTGCCAAGCATTTGGAAGATGAAAATAATTATGACTGTTCGTATACAAGCTTACTTCCTGATTGTTTTGAAATATTCTGAAAGAGGAAAAAATACAAACAAAAAAGAAAGGAAAAATATCTGAATGTATCTTACTGTTAAGAAAAAGATCTAAAGGTATCTGAGTGCTGAAAGTTATAGGTAAGAACTGTTTTCCTCTGGGAATTAGAATTGCATCGTTTTACACACTGGAAAAAATACATTAGATGTCATGTTGTAATTAATCCTGATCTTTGTTTCAAAATACTGAAAAACCTATGCCATGAATACTTAATTTTTATGGAAAGGATAAACAGGTCAGCGAAAAGAAGTTTGGGTTGCTGTACCATTTTTATTGTGGTAGAGAGAAGAGGTGCAAATGGTAATGAAATGATGGTCACTGTCAAGAGGAAGAAATGAGCAAGTCGTCAGCTAACTGATTCTGGGGCACACGTGGATTGGGAAATGAAAAGGATAATGTGTAGGGAACTGAAATCAGAAGAAGGTTTTGATGTCTTTATTTCTTCTTTGAAAACTGTGTTGACTTGGGCTTGAAATTTCTTTTAATCTTTTTGTCAACGTTTTGTGAAAACTAGGCACGCCGTGTATTGCAGGCTGGAAGCAATTCTGGCACTGTGACCCTGAACCTGACGGGACAGAACCTGAACCTGCACCCACTGCAAAACCTGTCGGCCCTGCAGCTGAACAGTTCCCAGTCCCAGCCCATCATAGTCCAGCAGCAGCAGCAGCAACAGCAGCAGCAGCAGCACCTCACCGTTCAACAGACAGTGGTGCGGGCTCCCTCCCCCAAGGTGTCAGTAGGCAGTTCCAGCAAGAAGTCCAAGAGTAAAAGCACTGCCACCTCTTCTTCTGTCTCCAGCTCTGCCTCCAGTTCTGTGCCTGCTCTGAGTGCTGACAACATTCTGTCTGCTGCCCTCATGTCCAGTGGCATCCTGGATGACGAGGACTTCCAGAACCTGATGAACGGCAGTGACATGACCGACGCCTCCCTGGTCCAAGCGGAGGTGACGGTCACCCCCCCATCCCCATCCTCTGTGCGCACCACGCCCACCCCTACACCACCGCCACCCACCCCTCCCACAGCGGCCAAAAAGAGCAAAAAGAAAAAGAAGGAGGCCTGTGGGGGAGTGGTTCAGCATGTGGTCCTCAGCAGCACTACGATGAGGTCGTCCGTCACTATCACCACCGCCTCTGCCACCACTGTCACCACCACGGTGTCCCAGTCCGTCCTGTCAGGTCACACTCTGAGCACCAGCACCCACTCCCTGGCCAGCACACCCCTTGTCTCACTGAGCGCCAACAGCGGTGTTCTGTCAGCGGTCTCTCAAACCACCATCACACCCTCAGTCCCTACTGTGTCCATGGCTTCCACTTCCTCCCTCCCCTCCACCTCCGCCACCTCCAGCCAAGGGGGGCGAGGGAAGGCGGCACCCGCGGGTGTGATTGGAGCTGTGCAGGGACTGAGTGCGGAGGACCGGCAGGAGTTCCTCACCATCCAGGCCAGCCTGAACAAAACTGAGGGAGCAGGCCAGTCAGGACCAGAACAGCCTGGCCCTCATGCAGCAGCTGGACATGAGGCGCGCGCAAGATACTGGCTGCTAACAGCTCTCTCTTCAAACACCAGCAGCAGCAGCAACAACAGCAGCAGCAGGTCAGGCCTCCAGTGTCTTGCCTTGGATGATGCCGGTGTCGTAAGCCTTGTCATCATCCTCTCTCTCTTGTTGGTTGCCGCTATTGTCTTGTTCATGGCATTGATTGTCTTGTTCATTTTTTGTAATAGTCTTCTTCATTACTGTCTTCATAACTGTAATTTTCTTCTTTACTTTAATGCATTAGTAGTCTTTGTCAGTCTTTGTTCATTACCGTGATTGCCATGTTCAGTCTTGTCCATTACTGTAATCAGATGCCTTTGTTACTTCTTAGTGTAATTGTCTTTTACAGGAATTCTTGTGTATCTTATTACTATAATTGTTTATTTCTGTAATTGTCTTCTCTGTTGGTCTCTTGTTCATTACAGTAATGGTCTTTCTTACTACAGTAATTTTTTTGTTCACATTTGTTTTTTGACTTGCCCATTACAAAGTCTTGTTCAGTACTTTAACTGCCTTTCCTCAAGGTTGGAGGAGTTGATCTTGCCCTACAATTGTATATAAGGGTAAATCCACCTTGACTGTAGACTTCTCAGGTTGTGGGCTGTAATTTTTTATGAAACACAATCACGCATGTGTCTCCCTTTCCCTGCCCTCCTGTCCTTCCACTGACCTCCTCTCACACAGACAGACAGATCACCACATAGAAGTAGGCATGCATGCATGCGTGCACACACACACACACACACACACACACACATGCACGCACGCAGGCACACACGCACATGCACGCGCGCGCACACGCATGCGCACACATGCACGCACACACACACACACGCAAGCACGCACACACGCATGCTTGGAGGTGAGCCTTTTGAAACTAGTTGGTGAAAATGGGTAGTTTATAATTACCTCACTCACTGACTCTTGTTGGAACTCGGAGTACTGGCTATTAATAGAACAGCTGGTAAGATTTAGTTTCTTTAGAAAAAGCAAGGAAATCAAATGTAATATTGAATCTCCACTCAAAAGATTGATTATTTGGAGTGTACATAATTGTCATGTTTAAAAGTCATGTTAATTTATTATGTTACTTGAGCTTGTCATGTCAGAGTGACAGTCATGTTCACTATTAGGAGTTGTGTTGTTGCCAGTGTCTCCATCTTTTTTTTTTGTGTCATGTTTATTCGCCTTGTTCATTGGATATCCACTATAAAAATAGTTTCCTGACATGTTTTGAGAGTCAGTCTTTTAGTGCTGCAGTTGAAGTTATAAATGGGGTGATTGAGATGTGCATATATTGGATGGTGTAGGTTAGTTCTGCAGTAGAGTTGGTGTCTGTCACTCTGTGATTGTGCTGTGCAGATACAGGAGAAGCAGCCAGAGCCAGGGATGGCGTCAGGAGCCATGCAGATCAGGCTTCAGGGGCCTGTGATCACCACCCCTGCACCAGCAAACACCAGCGCCCAACCTGATCCCCCGATTGTGGCAACAGAGGGGACCCAGGTATCCCTGCAGGTGAAGGGGGCCCCGGCCATTGTCCCAGTGCAGAGCACCACTCTGGGTCAGTCAGCAGGAGCCCAGGGCCAGCCTACCTTCCAGCTGACCAGTCCTTCTGCAGGACTGGACGTGAAACCCTTGATGGGCACCCCTTCTGCCCCCGTGCTGACCATCCAGCCCAAGTCCAACAGTAAACTGGCTCTGTTGTCTCCCAAGCCTGACCCGGCTGCACCTTCCTGTGCCCTGATGGGGGCACTAAAGCAGCAGTGGATGTCAAACCAGTGTTAGGTGTAGGGGGAGTGGAGATCCCTTCCACCAGTGCAGGAGCCGCTCAGGGATCCACGTTTACTACACCCACTGGCAACGTCATCATGGCCATGACCAATCCTTCTGCCACAGGGCCAGCAACCTCTTCCCAGCCCAAGATGTTGAGGATTCAGATTGGTAGTCACAACGCTCAGGCTGTAGCCTTTCCCAAAGCAACCACCACCACCACCATCACCACCTCTGCTCACCATGTTGTTCTCCCTTCCCCACACAAGGTATTCAAAGTACATGGAGTGATGCACTGCCACAACTATTGCATGTGTCTGCTCTGCTTTTCGCCATTCTTTTTCCTCCTCGACCCGTCACGAAATATCTTTATCAACAGAGTTACTTTTGTACCTTACGCAGAGGCTCCAAGTGCAACGCTTTCCACGTAGCATGCTACAATTTCGTTGATAATGCTTTGCTGCTACACTTTGTGATGAAATGCCATGCCAAATTGATGGGTTTTGTTGCGGCCTTGTTGTCGGCCGTTTTGAGTGTTGTACACCAAGTTAAATTATGTGATAACAGGTGAGATTTCAGTCTTCTTTGTCCACCATCATGTTGTACTGGAAGTGAAGGGAGACTGAAGTGCTGTGGAGTCTGACCTGTCACATTGTGCATATGATTGCCTACGTCCAAATGTAGAATGCTACACTTAAAAATGTAAAATGCTACACTTGATGTTTTTCAAGACCTTGGAAGCTCTGTTTCTGATACAATGTGAAGATGATGGGAGATAAATGAAGTAGCTTATGCTGCTTTTAGTATAAGAAAGGTGATTGTCAGTCAGTCTCATCTAGTATAACCAAGATAAGTATTTTTTTTTTTTAATCTGATCTTATTATTAAGTGTAAGGTAATTTTCTGTCTGTTTCCTGTCATGTCATTCTCAGCCAGTCTCACATTGTGCAAGATGGGTAATTCAGAGTCCATCTCATGTAACGATAGGTTATTCTCAAAGTCATCTCATGAAGTGCCAGGTAGAATGATGCAATGTAGAAGGTAAGTCTTGAACTGCCATGCCATCTTATGCATCTAAGGTGGATAGTTCCTCATCCACCTCTTGTAAGATATATGTACCTATTTTCAGTCCATGTCATGAAAGGCATTTGTGCCCTTAGGCACAGTTCAGCAGACATGATGTAAGGCTTATTGATTTTCCTTTGTCTTAGCATCCTCTTAGTTGATTGGAACTTTTAATTTAAGACTGAATTGACATCACAGATAATTGTTTTTTTCATATATGTGTGTGTGTGTGTGCGCATGTACAGATGGGAATAAGCAGTAGCAGCACAGTGACAACCGTGACATCGGTCACAGCAACGCCTGCCGTATCCCGTGCGCCGTCTATCAGCGTCACACTCAACCAGGCTCGACCGGTGCAGATTAAGGTGGGTCAAGTCTGTCATCCTCATCTCTTGGCCATTTTTTTTTTTTTTTTTTACCCAGCAGGCTTGCTGGTAGCTGAGACTCCGTTCGATTGCACCCGTACATGCAGAAGATGGCGTGAACACAATCTGTTACAGATTCTTCTTGTGCAAAAGCAGCCAAGTCAATTTTTGGTCTGTGGCAATACAAATAGCTCCCCACTCTCTGAAAGTCCTGTGCTGGTCACTTCCTTTCTTTTCTGTCATGCTCTTTGAAAAGACTCTGTTTTGGGGACAAAAATTGTATTTTGTTCTACTGTTTTGTTTTTTCTTTCTCCAGTTTTTGCGGATCATTCTCATGTCCTTTGTTATGGAAATTTTTTTTTTCACTTCTGGTTACAGTTTATGATTTTTTGTTTTTGTTTTTTGAGTGTAGTGTAGTCTGGCGATGAGATAGTGAACGTTGTCCACACTGTCCTGGATGGACACTAGCTGTCCATTGTGCCGGGTCTTTTGGCCTTTCTGTACCGTATTTTGTTTTTGTTTTGTTACATTTAAATGTTTGTGTGTGTTTTTTTTACTCTGTCATGTCATGAACTGTTTGTGCTTGGCGTCATATACTATACCATGTCAGACCATAGCATTCAACGGCAGTCAGTCAGCTCTGTCAGGCCGAATTTTTGTGGCAAATGCAGTCATAAGATAGTCACGTGACGCCCACCCCACTTCCGCCCACTGAAGACGCCGATGTTCGCTTCCTGTACTTCATGTGGAAGCAAATTGTTATGACAAATGGTGTCCTGAGTATGTTGGAATAGTCCCCACTGAAAACCGTTGAACTGAACACTACAGAAATAAATTGCCACACTGCAGTGTATCTCCTGGTGGAGGCAAAGTGGCTCATCCCATGATCATCTGTGTATGGATGACTACTCCCTGTGCACTGCTCACACTGCGACAGTTCAATCCAGCCAGAGGCTGTGTATGGGGAGGGGGAGGGGGGGGGGGGGGGGAATCAGTACCATCAGAACAAGACTACCTTTTGAGGGCCTGCATATAGAAGAACACCAGCAAAAAAAAGTCATCAAAGCAAGATGATGGTGGTGATTGCATCATGTTTCCTTGTGTAGATGGCTGTGTGATTGTGCAGTGTGGAGGTCGGCCAGTTGTACAGGGGCACTGCCACAATCTTGGGTCTCAAAATGCGACATGGATCGAAACCAGAAAAAGTAGTAATGCATCATTGTTGAGTATTTCAAGTCATCTTCATGCTGAAGATGTGGCTTTGGGGGTAATTAAAAAGCCAGACCTCAAGCTTAAATTTTGACTTAAAAAGAGTTTGAACTTGATGTAGTACTGAAGATAACTTGAGACATAATACTAATCTACATAATCATTAACAAAAATGGGAGGAAGAAAGAAAAAAGTGATTGTTACTTTATTAGGCGCTAAGTTTTTGACTGACCACAGAGAACATGTTTTGACACATTTGTATATCATAAATGAATAGATAGGAGATTGTTATGGCTTGTAGCCGAGTCAGAAAAGTTGATGGTGAGAACTGAAAGAGCTCGGCTTGTAGCTGAATGGCAGCTGGAAAAAAAAAGACCTGTACATCTCTTATTATGAATGCACAGTGCTATGAAACAAATAATTGGTGCGTTTTTTAATGTTCATAAGTGACTTCTGAGCAAGAACTTAAAAAAAAAGTAAAGTTCAGAATATACTTTATATTTTATTTTGTTAACTTTAGATTAGGTGAGTCATGTTTGTAAAAAGTAAGTTGGAAAAAAGTAAGTCCAAACTGATTTATAGTTGATTTTGTTTGACTTCAAATTAGGTTAGTCACCCGTGTACCCAAGACTGTGGCTGTGCCTACATGCCTGTGACCATGACCTTTCAGATAGCCAATCAGCTGCTGACGCTACAGCTAACACAGCAGCAGCAAGAGAAAACTGGAGTTGCACTTGTCGCGCATGACACTGGAGCAGCAGCAAGCATTTCTTCGCCAACAGCAACACATTCTGGCCAAATTGCAGCACCAGGTGGACTTGCAACACAACTCCTCACAGGCTGCCCCGCCTCAGGTAAACCTTTGAGGAGAGGCTGAAGACTGAGGGCTGCTGTGCCCAGTGTGTCATCTGGTTCTGTTTGTCCTGTTGAAGACTGTCACCCCGACTGTCTTGTCTGACGGTAGTGTAACCACCACCTGTATAGTACTGGACAAATAGTTGCACTCGAGGGTGCTCAGAAACTGCAGAAAGTAAGGGCTGCTTTGCATTGACTCTATCAGTGTGTCTGAATGTTACGGGCACATCTGTGTCTGTTGAATGTATGTTGAAGTGTGAATGATTATCTGTAACTCAGAAAGAGAACAGGATACATTAACGAATTCATGACACAGCCAGGTTGTGGGACATTGATTCAGTTGAAAATTTGAAATCATTGTTTTACTCTTCTTTTGTTTCCAGTTCCTTAACTTGCATTTAATGTTTCACAGTAAAGTGGAATTTCCTTGTATCAGCCTTTGCTGTGATCACTCTTGCACAGATGTGACTTGATTGAAAACGACCAGTGTACTTCACTTCATAGATTAACTCTCACACTGTCTCTTTAACCTGACTTATGTCCGACCGGTCTTGGTCTCTTATGACTTTTCCACAAAATGCCACCCAGTGAATGGCCAAAATTGCAACAAAAATAGCCTTGTGAAGACAGGTAAGTTGCTAGAGTTCAAATTACAAAGTAAAAACTTTGCTGGGAGGGAACTTCCCTGCCATGTTTTCGCATCTTCTGTCAAGAAGTCTGTTGTGTAAGGTGTTTCTGTCATCAGCATGAAAAGTAAGGGCATAAGTCTTTGAAGGATGAATCAAAAGTGATCCAAACAGGCCAGATTACTTGATTAGGAAAAGACAGATTTCAGACTGATGTTTTAGATAAAGTCCTGAATGATTTCAGCTGGATGTCAGAGCAGACGACAAGGGGGGGGGGGGGGGGGAGGCGGCAGCCACAGCCACAAGGAACCTAAGTTGAAAAATGACATGTATGGCCACTGACAAACAAGGCGAGAGTGGTTTTGTGAAGATCCCCTTTGATTTGATGTCATTAACAGGCATTGCACTGTCCATTGAGCCCCTTTGATTTGATTGCATTAACAGGCATAGCACTGTCCATTGAGCCCCTTTGATTTGATCGCATTAACAGGCATTGCACTGTCCATCGAGCGCCTTTGATTTGATGTCATTAACAGGCATTGCACTGTCCATTGAGCCCCTTTGATTTGATGTCATTAACAGGCATTGCACTGTCCATCGAGCGCCAGTGAATGAGAGTAAGACAGAGGGAGTTATCTAAACAAAGATTTAATTTTCTTGTGAGATTGGACGGAAAAAAAATCTTGACTTGGTGTAACAACACAAACTCATTAGAAAGGTTTGCACTATATACATGTATAACATGTTTATGAACATGTCTTTACAGTTTGATTTACTGTGTGGATGCATCAAGATAGTTGGTTTTATGAATGCTTGCATCTTGGTATGATGCACCCGATAAGACCCTCCCCTGTCAAGGCCTGATTTAGCTGATTTTTCACAGACCTAATGGGGAGGTTCTACTGTACTTCCTTGAATATAAGTGAGTCTCTCTGTTCAGGATGTATGTGATGCTAAATTTCTATTAACGCATTTGCTTTTTTTCAAAAAAACAAATTCCAGGAATTCATTTTTCGTCCTGTTTCGCTAACACCAGCTGCATCTGGCCCTACTGTTTTGAGTTCAAGCTAGTGTCTGAAAATTTTATGCAAAAAATGAACTTTTTTTTTTTTTTTTTTTTTCCTCAGTCCCATGAACTTGGTCTGATGCTGCTTTTGAAACATAGTGACCTTTTGCAGCCAGCAGTCTCTCACTGCCAGAATTTTCCTGACTTTCCTCATAAAATGCTTCAGTGAAACCAATGTTGAGGAAATCCAGCTTGGATCTGAATGACTTGGGGGGAAAACTGCAGACCAGTATCAGTCCTGTTTTTCAGTCTGAATTGCCTGAATGATTGATCATTCACCAGTCGGTCTTCACAGTGCTCACCAGTCAACCCAACAGGCTGAGCAAAGCACACAGAAACTGTTCTTTGCAATAGAGATAATCTCCAGTCCTCCTCTCTTTCTCAGTCAGAATGAGATGTTCATTCTTCCCTTTTTGCCTTTGATTCAGTAGACCATTGAATTCTCTTTCATGATTTTACTTTGGGGTTGTTCTAACTCAGCAGGTTTCATGCTGATTCTTTCGAAAGAAATGAGATAGTTGTTGTATGCACTGAACACTATTATTCCAAAGTGCCTTTGGAGGTCAGCCGGTATGAGGGTCATTGCTAATTTTTTTTGTTTACAACCCCTCAGTCAACTGTACATGAACAGACCTTTCATTGAGTACATTTCAACATCAGCAGACCTTTTATTGAGTACATTTCAACATCAACAGACCTTTCATTGAGTAAATTTCAACATCAGCAGACCTTTCTTTGAGTACATTTCAACATCAACAGACCTTTTATTGAGTACATTTCAACATCAACAGACCTTTCATTGAGTCAATTTCAACATCAACAGACCTTTTTTGAGTACATTTCAACATCAACAGACCTTTCATTGAGTACATTTCGAAGTGAGGTGACCGCAGGCGGAAATTGAAACAAGCTTTAACAGGAATTTAATAAAGTAACTCCGCTGGTTGACATGCGCAAACAAGTTAAAAGACAAAACACGACATGTTTTGACCTCTTAGGTCTTCTTCAGGTAAGGTAAACAACATCCAGGACAGTGAAAATGAAAAAAGAGCTATCACTTATCTTTTCAAATCGGTACAAGATGGGCGTAAAATCTTCGGTACCCATCTTGCCGCAAATTTGAGAAAATAAGTGATTGCTCGTGCTTCGTTTTCATTTTCCTGAATGTTGTTTATCTTGCCTGAAGAAGACCTAAGAGGTTGAAATGCCTCGTGTTTTGTTTTGTAATATGTTTGTCCATGTTAATCGGTGAAATTATTTTAGATTTCTTAAAAAAAAAAAAATTTCCTGGAGTAGATTTTATGCACTAAGATGTTTAATTGAGCATGAGAGAGTGTGTGTGTGCATGCATGCATACTTTTATTTGTATGTGTGTGTGTGTGCACTCGCGCGTGTGCATGGGCGTGCATACATGGTGTGTGTGTAGGTGTGTGCACATATTCGTGTGTATGTGTGTGAGAGAGAGAGAGAGACATGACAGCAGTACACAGGGAATTTGTGTGTCCTGACAGAAGTCCCTGGCAGTGTCAGGTGAACCGCCATCCACATCTTCGACCCCGGCAGCTTCAGCAGTGCCGTGTCTGCTGCAGGGGACGCTGTCCCTCAGGTCCCACAGTCTCCACAGGTGATCAGCACAACCTCTGCCTTCACCACGACCACCACCCAGCAGTTACCTGCCACAGTGCAGGTAGGTCACACACCAAACGCTCAGTGATTTTCTTGGGGGGGGGGGGGGTTTTATTTTTTTTTTTTTTATAGTTTTTGTCTGTGGAATTCTTGTTGCTAATCCATATTTTCCTATTTCTGTTTTTCTGTCCTTCTCATCAACTCCTGCCTTTTTACCTGTTTGTATTGTCATCTGTTGTTTTTGGGTTTTGTTTGGTTTTTTCCTGCCTTGATGGCTTGTTTTAGAAATGCTGTAGCCCTGTCATCACTAGCTATGTTGTTATAATCTGGAGACTAGATTGTGAGCTTGTAAATGCTGGAAGGGACTGTAGCAGTCCAGTCTGCAATGTTATGTGCTGTAGAATCTTTTCATATCATTGTGGCTTCACATTAAAAAAAAGAAGCCTCGAATGAAAGAAGTACTTTTATTTATGCTGTTAAGACAGCTCAGATATTACTGTGTTACAAGTTACACATTTTGTTGGTTGTGAAGGTGTGTGTGTGTGTGTGCGCAGGCAAGTTGTTTCAAGTCTTATTGTGATGTCATTTCTGTACATGATGACAACCTTGATAGGACCATCTGTTGTGGACTGGGCCTGCTCTGATTGTGTTAACCCATAGGTCTCTTTTCCATCTGTGTGTAGATTGATCTCATTGCTGCTTGAAACAGATGCTCTGATCCCTGGCTATTACAACAGCTGCCGTGTGTTTAAGTGATGTTGACTGGATGTTGTGAAATGACTGATGTCCCATGGCAGGCCCTGGTTGGGACTCCGCCCAAGGCAGAGGGAGGACCTGGAGCAGGGGCAGCACCAAGCAGTTCCCCAAAGAACAGTGGACTGCGTGGCGTCAACCTGGAGATTCCCAAGAGCACCATGTGAGTGACCCAGATCATCACTGCTTCTGTGACAGTTCCTGCTGTCTCTAGCTCCACAAATCATTGTATACATCCCTCTCATTGCTCATGAGCCATGAGGTAACTTTCAGTCAGGATACCAAATTCAGAGCCAGCAAGTGCCATGCTTTTGGCATGGCATGCTATTGGTTTGTTGACAATGCTGCAGTGCTTACTTTATGATGAAAAACAAAAAAACTACAGACTTGGGCAGCTGAAATGAACCATTTTGATTTTTTTTTTTTTTTTGTAGGCCAGGTCCAAATTGTGTGATAACTAATGGGATTTTTGTCCTCTAGTCTGTCATAATGTCTTGTGTAAAGCAAAGTGTTTCTGAAAGTGCTATCAAGTCTGACTTGCAGCATTACATACAAGTGCTTCATTTGAGATTAGAATACTACTCTTAGCCTTTACCAGCTGTGTCACCCAATAGTAGATGACAGGATTTCTTTCCCTTGAGCCATGTCACCCAAGGCTGGGTGACGGACAGACAGTACATTCTTCTGTGTCACCCTCTACCAGGTGACTGGAACATAAAAAATTCCTACACTTTCCATAAAATGATCCAAGGGAAATAAGCTCTGTAACTAGTCTTGGGGATGTCGTAGTGAGTTGTAGACCTTACTTTCAGTGCTCTATCGTGAACTTGGGTGATCACAGCAGCTTTGAAACAAAGGAACTGACAGCACTGTGCTTTGCCGCTAAGCACAAATGTCGGGTCGGACGAAGGGGTGGTAGCAATTTCTCGCTCATTGAAGCGCTTGAAATCATATTACAAAGTGGATCTGGTGATGAGGGGAGTGATAGAGAGATAGAAAACTATGAAAGAAAAGAGAAAGAAAGTGAATTGTTTGAAGATATAGCCATCCCTTCATCTTCTGATTTGTTGTTGTAAAAGAACATCGTGTTCACACATTGCATTGAAAGTAAATGATTTGAAATTACAGTCGGCGCCGCTTAAGTGGCATCCGGATAAGTGGCACTTTCGGATAAGTGGCACATTTTTCAGACAACGGAATTTTTCAACACTAATTACAACTGGATAAGTGGAACTGGTGACAGATCGCCGCCGGATAAGTGGCACTCGTCGAAGTGACGGCAAGCTTTAGAATGGCCTGGAAACAAAAACTTTCGCTGTTTTCCAGCTCACCCCTTTACTTGTGTTTGACCCAAAAGTCAGTCAAGTGGCCTGCCAACTCTTCATTCACACCAAGCGGTTGTGATGTTGAAATGATTTCAACTCAGGCCGTCATGGTTGAGAAAGAGTTGTGGTTAACGGACCAGGACCTCTTGCAAGAACCCCTCTCCAAACGTCCAAAGCTCGGAGATGAACTGGTAGAGGACAAATGAGGAAGAGGGGGAGGAGGAAGCTGTGGTTCCTGTGACAAAAACAGAGGCCGTAGCAGCATGGGAAACATTACGAAATTTCGTTCAGCAGCAAGGACTGAATAACCTGTATGGGATAATGGAGCGGTTTGAGGCCAGTTTCGCACAAGGGGTTGCGTCTAGAGGAAGCCAATCTTCCATCAAGGACTACTTCGGCAAAGGACAGTAATTGAGAAATGTGGATTGTCCATTATAAATGCCATACACTGCACATGTACAGTGAAGTCAGTGTTAACACTCGTAAATCACTTCAATTTCAATGAAATAGATGTTCACAGTTGCCTGGCGTTGTTTATCAGTCATTTTAAGTGCGTCAGTTGCGCGTCAGGTTAACTTCGGTTAAGTGGCACTTTCGGATAAGTGGCACTTTTTTTCAGCTCCCAAGCAGTGCCACTTAAGCGGCGCGACTGTACTATGTTCGATTAGTTGAGTGTTTGTTCTTTCCTATGACACCTAACACAACACTGTCAGTTGTTGCCTAGCTACCATAAAAATAAATTAAAAAGTGGCGAAATATGCGCATTGACAGGGACTGAGTGCCATGCGTACGAGCCGTTCTCGGCTAGATAGTATTAAAATGTTAGAATGCTGCGTTTTGTGGTTTTGAGGATCAGCATCTATGCATATTAGCTCCTTGGTATCATGAGACTGAGCAAGCTGTGATTCAGTTTTTTTTTGTGTATTTGCTTTGAAGGTTTTCTCTCATATTTTAATAATACATCAACTGATTTAGTGGTTCAGGAGTTACAGCATTGTAAATCAGGAACCCCACAGTAGCTGTGCTGTATAGCTGGTCTTCAGCTGCTAGAAGCTTGGGTTAAGCTGGCGATGAAAGGGATGTAGCGTCCCAGAGTGATCCATGTTTTGCCAATAGTTGAGTGACAACTTCTTATGAGCAGATGGCGAAACTGTGGGCATATTTACAGTCTGCTGATGCATAGCTGTCAAGCTGTTCACTATTGGCTCAACATGAACCTCTCTGCCCTGTTGGAACTTTGGGATCACCTCACTATGATCATCAATACATCCAGAGAACTATACTGTATGAAGGGTCCCTGTGGTGTTTTTCTGTCCTCACTGGTAGCACACTATAGTATAAGGTGTGGAGAAAGACAGTGGTTGTGGTAAACAGTAAACAAGTGGGTAGTCTTTGCTCCCATAAAGAAACCTAACACAGAGTAACTTTTATTCAAGACTGGCACAGCCTTTTAAACTTGAATAAAGTCAGACAAATACAAAGACGAACAATCTAATAGTGGGGGAAAAAAAAACACTATTAGATTGTTCGTCTTTGTATTTGTCAGACTTTATTCAAGTTTAAAAGGCTGTGCCAGTCTTGAATAAAAGTTACTCTGTGTTAGGTTTCTTTATGGGAGCAAAGACTACCCCACTTGTTTACTGTTTATTGTTTGCTGTTCCCTGCCTCATTTCATTTCCGATTTCATAGTGGTTGTGGTGTTCTTTCAGGATCCACTCTCAGCTGAGCAGAGACCAAGAACATGCAGTCACCCCGGACACCAGGTCGCCTTTCAAGGACCACCGGGGGAAGCCCTGCCGACGTCTGCTGAGGTACCATGTACACCAGAGTCATGAGCCCACCCTGGAGCAGATGGACGAATGTGAGTAACATCAGAATTCTTTTCATCTGGAACTGGTAATGCAGAGGCAGACGAAAGCAGCAGAATGGTCATTAAAAGATGGATTATTGGTGCTAAAAGCAGTAATAAGATGGAAACATGGGAATTTTGAATGGCAGGATACATGTAGCTTTGTTGAATGTTGTTACAGCAGTGTCGTATCGTTGCCCAGCTTGATTTTTGTGTTTTTGTTCGGTACTTGGATAGAGAGACATCGGGGTTCGTTAATTGTCATAAAAATATTCCCTTAGGCTAGGAAGGGAATGGCTGAGGGCTGGAGATGATGATGCTGATGATCATGTGTGTTGCAGTTGACAGACACTTTGAGAAAGTCAGTGAAGACCTGATGGGGAAAGAAAGAGAGCATGATGGCCAAGTTCCAGCTGCTACTGCTCAAGGACAGCATGGTGAGTGGATGGCCACACACTCTGCTTCATTAGAATTGCTGTGACACATTTGTCTAAACATGCTGTCTGAATTCTTATCTGAAGTTTGTCCCAACACTCTTGGTGGATAAAGAAGAAGCGATACATTGAAGCAACCACACCTGTCTGTGCGCTGTTTACTCTCCCCTCTTGTTTTTCAAGGGATGACTTTCAAAGATCTGTTTGTCAGTTGTATGCTTTCAGAGATGGTGGTTATGAGTGTGTGCATCAACACAGTAAGTGATGGATTAGCAAATCTGTAAAGTATATGTAAGTGAATTTTTCTTCTTGTTGGACTTGAGATCTTGAGTCTTTGCAGAAATGAAGTTCTTTTAAAAGGTGAAATATGTTAATATGTGTATACTAAAGTGTATGCGTAAAGTTTTAAAGAAAATTGTGATTGTCACTTCTGTGTGCATGTGTGTTATGTGTGTCTTTCCTGGTAAGTACGTTCTACATAGAACTGCTGAATTTATGCAGTCAAGATGTTTAGTGCAAACCTTTGTGTTAACCAACAGTGGCGGTTGTGTTGGTTTCAGCGCACATATCCCACCTCAGAACAAGTACTCCTCAGTCGCATGTGGAGCAGTGAAATGCAGATACTGCAGCGAGAAGAGAGAGAGCTGATTAACACCAATCCAGGTAGGGATTGTATAAATGAGAAGAAAGACTTGTGTGTTCAGTTAGAATATCCAGCATGTTTGTTTACACTATCCCAGTCTGTCTTTTTGTGTGTGTGTGTGTGTGGCAGTCTCAAACCTGATTGAGCCTGACAGAACTTGAATAATTTTTACAAACCTTCTGATGCCAGACCACTGTTTTAGTCATGTACAGATTTTTGACATTGTGAATCCTGATTGGGTATGTGGCAGTGATTAACAGTGAAATTAACAATAAATAGACAATCCTCGGAGAGTGTCTGCGGTTTTGAATGCTAATAGTGTGATTGGTTCTGCCTGTTCTGTAAAACATGAATCCAACCAAAAATACTGTGTATCTGAAGGTGATGGACTAAAAACGAAAGCTCAAGGCCTTCTGCAAAACAGCTCAAATGGTTGCGCATGGAAACCTTAGCCTTGTGACCAGTCAGATGGTGGTACTGGGCATATCACGTGCTGCAGTGCAAATTGTTATTGTGCAGCAGATTCTACATCAGCATATGATCTGATAGGGATCATCATGTCTGGGTTTTTCCACCCTTTTTTTTTTTATTTAGAGAGTAAAACATTGTGGGATTTATTCCCTCCCGACTTGTGTTTTATTTCTTTCGGCTTGTGTTCCACACTGTGGTCTTCTGTTGAAATGGTGCAGGTCAGTATTTTGTGTTATCTCCCTTACACCAGATCTCCCAATGGATGCAGGCTGAAAAAGATCTAATGATTTGGGGGTAATAATTAACAAAAAATTCTAGCTCAGAAACTACAAAAGATATAAAAATGAAATATATATGATTTTTGAAGGAAATTGAATGGAGATTTTGAATCTGGGCTTCTTTTGTTTTAATTTTGATCATAAAAAAATATTTAGGCATTTAGATTTGGATAGATTTTTTTGCACAATCAAAAACATATGTATTTACACTACAGCTTCACATCCAAAAAAGAACACAAAGCAAAAAAAGTTGAAAATAAAGTTTGTATTGTCACACTACACCTGTAAAATGAAAGTAAAAACAGTCTAGAAGTCTATCCAGACGCTCACACCTCATGCAGACAGGTCAGTTCATGACCACGCCCCCCTCCCCCCACCACGCCCCCTTGCTGGACTTCAACCCTCTCTTTCACTCCTCCTCTTCCCTACCTTTCCTGCTGCCCGTGTCACGCCGCGAGCAGGCCACGCTCCCCTCTCGCGCTGACTAACACGTCGCTGGCCACTCGCACACAGTGCAGAGTACACACTAGGCTAGCTTGTTCGATGTTGGTAACCAGTCAGCTGAACACACTCTTGAGATCGCACAGCACGATTCAATAACTGACGAATATGGTCGGCAATTCCATCACTATCATCATCTCACCTTCATGCTCGAGTGAGTCGCTGAATAAAAGTTATTATCTTTGTCAAAAATGATTAGCAGAGCCCGCTCAGCTTTGTAAGTACGTTGATTTGGTTTGGTCGCTACGCTCGTCGAAGGTTGCGCCGCCATCTTTGCAAGCGAGACAAAGCGAGTCAGTGATGAGGAAAAATGGTCTTTCCCTCACGTTTGGTCATTTGCATATCATTTTATACTGCAGACATATAAGGCTTACTACGCACACTCTATTTCAGTCCTTTGATAGGAATAGTAACGAATGAAAATTCAAGAAAAATGCATGACGTCAGTGGACGGCCCATAGGCACTGGAAGTACATTTTTACTACGGCGTCAGCTGACGGCTTAAAGGCACTCAACGGGTTAATGGGTATATAATATGCGAATGTGATGTGTTCTTTTTTCCCCTGTTTCTTACAAAGTTATGTTGTTTTTAACCTTCTTTAGTATGCACTTATCTGAGCTTAGTTACGCCGAAAAAAACCGTCGGCAAGGTAAGTAACTCCGTAATTTGAACATGGTTACCCAATTAAAAAAATAATTTAAAAGAGAGGAAAGGAAATAATGAAATGAAAATAATTTTTAAAATTCCTATGACTATATATGTTGCTATATCATAAGTTTGAAGAATGTCACGTGAGCCATTTACTCGGGGGAAAAAAAAATCTTTTTCTTCAGAACTTTCTTCTGAATCGTGTTCATCATACCTGGAGCCTCATCCCAGTTGAAATCTAGGTAACTCTAGGCTTCATTACCCAGCACTTTCACTAAGTCTTATGCTGTAAATCCTACAAAACACAGTATCTCCATCACTAAATCTCATTATAGAACGGCAGAAATCAAAGTTAGCCATGGCGAAAAAACAGCATTTCGACCTTAAAACTCCAAAAACTCGTAACTCGAGAACCACGGCACGCATCGACTCGCGTTTTTTTTTTGCAAACGGAAGTAAATGGCTACAGGAAGAAGGAAGTCACGTTCTCGCGGGACTTCCTTTTCTACGAGAAACATGGCCATGCCCATTGTTGCCACATGTTTTACCGGGCGCTGGCAGGCGCTCAGCCTTTTGGCTGTGTGATTTCCGGTCGGACGCTAGCGGACGCGCGCTTGTCAAAAGAGTTAACATATAGTCAAAATTATTGTTGATTTGATGAAGTGGAAACTGTTTTGTAGGGAAAAAAAAAAAACCTTTACTGCTCAGACTGAAGCATTTAGCTAATGAGTGTCACACACTCTGTAGCAGATACCTCAGAACTCACCAAAACATCTGAAGTAAACGCAAGGTAATGAAATGTGGAGTCATCCTTGATGGCAGATTGTGATAGCTAACTGGTAATGGTGAAAGGATAGTGAAAGGTTGATGAGGGAAGGCCGTGTTGTTGGGTCACTTGTGCTCACTTGCACCACTACGTGATCTGATGCAAGAGACCTTCTGTTTAAATGATGCAAACATGAAAAAAGAAATAAACTCATATGCTCATACTGAAACACAACACACACACACACACACACACACACACACACACACAAAGCACAGAGTGTGCATATGTGCAAGAAAGAACAGATCATACATGAATATGTGTGTGAGAGACGGTGGGTGGGGAGGGGAGGGGACGGGAAAGGAGAGCATTGGCAAGCAGATAAAATTAAGGTCAGATTTTGATATGCTACTAGCACAGACAATTTTTTTGTTGTCTTTTTAGATGTGTTTGTTCCAGTTTCAGTTTCACATGATTTAAGATGCCTTCGTTTCCGTTTCAGCATCTTTGCTGATACTTTTGTTCTGATTTCAAGCTTGAAGTGTGTCAGATACTTTGTTCCGATGTTGACGTATGTGTTTTCAGATGCCTTTGTTCCAGTTTGTTTCATTGCTTGTTCAGATGCTTCCGTTCTATTTTTTGGCTTCTATTTGTTTTCCAGTGCCTTGTTCCAGTTTCAGCATAGAGTTTTCAGATGTCTTTGTTGCAGTTTTAACTTATTTGTATTTTCATATGCCTTTGTTCCAGTTTCAACTTTTTAGTGTCTTCAGGTGGTTGTTTCCTACTTCAAGGTTCTTTGTATTTTCAGACGCCTTTTCCCCCCCCCAGCTTCAACTTCTTTGCGTATTCAGAAGCTTTTGAACCAATTTTTTACTTCTTTGTTACTTCAGATAATGTTTCAGTTTTCCTTTCTTTGTCTTTGCAGATGCCTTTGTTCCTATGCCCATGAGCTATCTGGAAAAGACCTGTCAGAATGAGGAGGAAGACAGTGAAGAGGAGGAAAAGGTGGAGAGTCCTCCCCTGAGCGAGGAAGAGGAGGAGGAGGAGAGATAGAGAGCAAAGGAGGAGAGAGTGAGGTGGAGAGTGAACATTTGGCTGATGATTGTCCTGTGGAGGAGACAGTAGGCGGGAAGACAGAGAGACGGAACAGTGTGAACCCTCCCCACCAAACTACTTTGACTCTAGCCCCTACCCTCCATACCCTGTGGAGGACCCTGTGTCCACCAGACCTGAAGCACAGGAGGAGGATTCAGTGTGGGATCCACATGAGGAGGACAGAAGTGCCATGTGGGAGGAGTGCAGGGATGAGGAGGAGGAGGAGGAGTACAAAGGATCAGCATGCCAGGGATCTGTCAAGTGAGGCAGATCAGTTCCACAGCAGTTTTAATGACTCCTTTGAGGCCTCCACCCCCGTGGACCAAGACCATTCACACACGCACACCTCACCGCCACGGGAATCTTCCTCAGCTGCAGAGGAACAGTCCAGTTTCCAGAGTGAATCATCCAGATCATCTCCCCCACGGGCCAGACCCACCCGCTCGTACCCTTGTGAAACTGGTGATACGCAACGATGGTTCAGGGTTTACCAGCAAGCTGCTGGAGAAGCGCAGATCTTCAGACGCAGGGGAACGGCGCTCGTTGCGGAGTCGATCTCATTCAGGGCATGAGAGGGGGGAGGGGAAAGAAGATAAAGAAGGAGCCTGTGACGGAGGAGGTGGAGTACATTGATGTGGACAATTCCAAGTACAGCAAAGGGGTCAGTGTTAAACTGGAGCGCCTGTCGGAAAGAACGTCACAGGAGTATGGCCTAAACATTGCTAGCAGAGCTTCCTCTGTGGTCCGTGTGTGGGTGAAACTCAGAACCCTCTCTGCTGATCCCACCACAAGTACTGTGACCTCTGCCTCAGTGTGCAGCCCCCTAAACATGGTCAGCAAGAGTGGACGCAAAAGACGTGGCTTGGACTTTGAGGCGGATATGTCTGTGAATAGCAAGAGTGTGAAAAGGGAAAGTGATTACTCAGGGTTGACCTCCAGTGGTTGTGATGGGCAGAGGGAAGGCGTGTTCAGGGAGGTGAAGGAAGAGAGGGGTTTCTATGTGGGTTCAGCCATGGAGTCCCTGGACCATTTTGACTCGGAAGATGACGATGACAGGGGCGGGCCCTTTGGTGATGACTTGAGGAGCAGAATAGGGCAGTCTGTGATAGAGATGTGAGGGGAGATGTCCATGCACATAAGGCTCACTCCAACCTCCCGATCATGTCCTCATCCTCTTACCGACCGTCAGCTCTCAACAGCATGTCCAGTCTGGTCAAGGAAGAGCATGAGGACATGGGGGTTGGCCAGAGCCATGAACACGCAAGAAACAGAGCACCCAGTGTTTGCCCAACCCCTTTCCTCTGGCTTCCTCCGTAGCCACCGATTGGCAGAGAGCAGTCCATCGCATGCCATGGAGACGTCCTTTGACCTAGACAATGCAGATCCTCAGCGCAGCATGGTAAACCCCCAGGTGCAATCGGCCATTGACAGTATTTTGAACGGCAGCAGTAGTGGTGACGCTTACGGCAGTACTGCTGCCGTGCAGGGAATTGTTTGTGTTGAAGACAGTGAGGACGAGGCATGTAGGAGTTCCCTCCTGTGTCGGACAATGGTCCTCTCACCTCCTCCCACTCATCGCTGGAGGCAGGAACAGTCACCCCATGACCTTGATGCTGCTGTTCGCAGTATTCTGAGGTAGCTGGAATCTACCAGCTCATGATCTCTTATCACCCTGTACTTAACGTCCAGCCTCAGATATTGGTATCACTCACTGGTCAGTCGCTTGCACACTTGCTGGTAAACTTTTTTAAAAAACATTCATAACGGCAGCAGTACCTAACGCCAAAAACAAGTGTGATTGAACAAGTGATCGTCTGCGATATGTGGACGTGTTCATGCGAACCTGTGTGATACGAAAAATGAAGAGTCTTGCGTAACAGTAAGTCATTAAGTGTGATAAGATGAAACCTGAGTGTGCTTATATCATATGGATGTACATGAAGGGCATGTATGCTGATGTTGTCCGGTGACTGTGTGTCCAAGCAGTGTTTTAGCTCGTGGTATGTTGAGGATGTAGGCTTGCTGTGATCAGGAAGGCTCCATACTGGGGGGCGGCAGTGCTTGTATGTCACCTGTTTGATCAGAGGCCCAGTAGGCCATGCAGGTGATACTGAGACAGAGAGTACATTCACACTAAACCCAGCCAGTTGCTGTCAACTTGACACGGTTATTCCCACACAGTCATTTGCAGATATTGGGGTGGTGATTTAAATCCACAACAGCTGATCAACTGGATTGGGGTCTATTATCAGATCATGTGATCCTGCCCATTGAGGAAGGAATGAAGCATGCAGTAAGAGAAAACCTGCCATAGCAGCAGGGCTGCTTGCTGTTATATGCTTGCTCTGGTTTTAACCCCTTGAGTGCATTGTGTGTGTAAAAAGAGTGCTCTCCCCTTGCCAAGGGTTTTTGGGGCATTTTTGCATAAAGCAAACAAAAATTCATAGCTCCTCATCCAGCTAAGAAAACCCAACAAAAACTCCCAATTTTTAGGAATCTGCGTTATTCCTCTATGTGTTGACATCAAAATGAAACAAATCTTTTTCGGTATGAGCATCATGCCGTTATATAAACAAACGTGGAAAAAAGGACAAAAATTTATTAGAAAAATATTTGTAAAATATAAACATGCCGCTAGAAGTTTACGCCAGTTGGAAATTTTATCCCTGGGTTTCCATTAAATGCAGTGTTGCTGGGCAATAAAAATTTGGTAGTGAAAAGTTCGCTTGAAATCTAGCTGTCCTAGTTCAGTTGCAGCAGCTGCTGATTGTCTGCCACGCCCCCTTGACACACCACCTCTCCCTCTACTTCTGCCGTGAACCCCCCCTCCTCACTTCATAGGTCGGTCTTCTCATTCACTTTGCACAAACTGAAAGCAAATCTTTGCCGTGTGTGTCAGTTTCAAAGCCGCCGAAATTCACACACACTGGCTGGGTCACTCTCGCGCGTACCGACGGTTGTGTCAGCTGGGTCAACTTGACCCATCAACGACGCATGCACGAAATCGTCGTCACTTTCCCATGTGTCGAGCGAATCGACTGAATCAAGATTTGAATCGCGCTCTTGTAGAGTAATATTCGCTGTTTGGAGAGCAGAAAAGGTTTTTCGAGTCGATTGTAGGCCGCTGAGTCCGGGTGTTGCGTCGTCTGCTACTGTTGGTGAGTGAAAACTACTCAGAGCCTGTGGGGTCTTCACTTTCAATGGGCTGGGCAGACAGTATGTGTACACGTCATGAAATATGATTTGATTGGCCACTGGATGGGATCCTAAACCTTGTCATACACCAAATAAGTCAGTGAAATCACTAGGGTTTTCCAGCTGAAATAGCGAAAGGTCACCGACTGAAATTTCGGTCGCTGGCACTTAAGTTGAAGTATTCTATCGACCGAAATATCGGTCGCTGGCGCTCAACAGGTTAAGCATGGAGTAATGAAAGTGAGGTCTGTCTCGCATAACGGTGTTATCCCAGTCATCAGAATCTCGGTATGAACGGAGAAAGAAAGTATGTCTCAGATGGCAAGTGATGCATTCCCATGTGGTGCTGGCCACACATCTTCATTTCATTGCTTTCTGTCACCCTTTGTTAAAAACAATCTCTGCCGAATCGCAATGAAAAATCTGTCTTCACCCATCAAGTCAAGAAGATCCAGTGATGGTATTGTTAAAAGTTGGATGAGCCTGCTATTTGTGTGTGAGTGTGCAGCAAAGCAAAATTGCCAACTGTAGCTGATCTGCCACTCATTTATATCAATGTGGATAGATATTGTCAGCACCTATAATTATATGACAGGAGAACAGAAAATCATGTATTGATGTATTCAAGCCAGCCAGAGATGAACGCAGCTGGAGGGGTTTAGTGTGAACATCCCATAAATGGATAAAGCAGTGTCAACTGGTATGAATAGGGACAGTTGTAACTGTGGTCTGTGTGAAAGGACTTGCAGTGTGATTTGAGGTATGGGAGATGTGAGTGCCAGTGCAAAAACCACTGCCTGATTGGTTGACTGTGGTGTTTACCTACCATGGCTGCTTGTAGTCATGTGAATAAGGATGGCTTGTTGGATTGCTGTATACATGCAAAGTCTGTCAGCATGAACAGGACTGCTTGTTTGAATGCTCTATATTGGGGCAGTTGGACAGAACAAGGACTGTGTGTTTTAATTCTCTCAGTGGCATTCAGTTCAGTGAATCTATGTTGTTCGAAGCCTGGCGATCGTGAGGGGCCATAGTAGGGCTGGCTAAATGTTGTAGTGTTTGGCAAGACTGTTGACTTTGAGTCTGTGACTTGGGCGTATGAAAGGGCTACTTTAAGATGGTCTCACAGTGTCTGTGCTAAGAATGTCCAGAGACCGCAAGTCTGATGTGTCTATAAGGTTTTACACAGGTCTGTGTGATAGATATTACTGTAGCTTGGCATGAAACTATTCACCAAAGTGGAAAGAAACACGCCTGAGAACAGAGCGGTTTAGCATTCAGCATGGGGCTGTTAGGTCTGTCATTGTAAACCACATTTAAAATTACCTCTGTTATCATAAATCACCAGAAAGTCGGAGTATTTGGTGAACATAAACTCTGTGTGTGTGTGTGTGTGTGTGTGTGTGTGTGTGTGTGTGTGTGTGTGTGTAATTTGTGTGTGCAGACCTGTCTACAGATGCAGTTTCACCATATTTTGTGCACATTTGGTGAAAATACGATGAACATGACGTACCCCAAAAAAGATAACTTTCTTGTTTAAAGATTCTAGGGACAAAGTTCTTGAGTGGTAATTGCATTTGTGGAGCTATGATGGGGGTTTTGACCAGAGAATGATAACAATCGCCAACCTCTGTGCATGAAATCATGTCAGGCTTTGTGTGCATTTTGCAAGCATACCCTGAAATATTGAAAAAAAAGAAAAGGAAAAAGGTGAGAGAACCTGAATTTGTGCCAAAGCATGGCGATGAATCAGGTTTGAAAGTAATTTGTGTTGGAAGGAACGAGTTTTAACCATATTTAAGGTAAGATTATGTGATTAGCTTGTGTTGAGTGATGGCTGGCGAAAAAGACATGAATTCCTCCCCTCCCCTCCTTCAACTTCCCCTCCACACTTCCTTGTCGCACACCACATTTGCAAAACCCAATCAAACACATGGCATGTTTTCTCCATACACGCGCATCTACTTCATTCATCCAAAGGAGAGACTAGGGGGACAAGAAATCACTTTTCTTTTTAGCACCCTTTACCAAATCTGTTAACACACACACACACACACACAAAAGTTTCATAAAAAATACATAAAATAGTTTTTTGTTTGTAAATGTTATCACTTCAAAAAAGGTTCTTTCCAACACAAATTACTTTCAAACCTGATTCATCACCATGCTTTAGCTGCATGACACTATAGAAGCAGCTTTCTTTTATTTAAAATCCACATACACTGATACAGATATTACATCTCTTGTTCTTCATTCAGATTTTACATTTCTCCTTGTTTCTGCTTTCAATTGTAAAAGAGTTGTCAAGAGGATATTTTTTTGTTTGTGAAAAACTCCCACGACGGGAATTAAGACTCCATGAGGGAGAAGAAGTTGTTGCCAGTGTTGGATGCTGAGGTTTTCCATAGTGAATCAATATTCTAACAAAAGGAATCCCTCGCAGATTTCTGTCTGCGCTACTTCAGAATTGACTACCCCTTGGCACGGAAAATGAAGTTTTCTGTACTCGGCCCCCAAAGTTGAAAAATAAGCTTATGACTCGGCCAAAGCCAAGAGCCCTTTTCTCCCGTCTGGTAGCTCCTGGTCTGCTGTACTTACTTTCTTTTTCCTTTCTTTCTGTATACGCAGGCTGATAGTACTCCTGCGGACACTGCCTGTATAGACAGGCAGTGGAGTTTTGTGTGTGTATGACTTTTTTTTTATCCGCCATTAAAGCAGCCATACTCCATCTTCAGGGAAGGTGCATGCTATGTGTAATATGTCATCCATACCAACCGCCAAACTGGCCTTCTCTTCTGAAAGTTGTGATGGGATTTTATGGGTGTGCAAGATGTTGTGCGTGCGTTCACACACGGAACGTCGGGTTATAGTCTCATTCGAAGGACTGTATGGGGAATGGAGTCGGAGCCAATGTTAACTCCGAGGGAAAAATCCCCCTGTACTGAAATTCAAACCTGCAATCCCAGGATCATGAGTCCGGCGCTCTACCAACTGAGCTATTCAGGCCCCCGTCTGCCGTACAAATTGGGAACACATCCATCCTACAAAACTGAGCTTCTCTCACTAGTCATGTGCCTCAGCATCCAATCGGCGACAAGAAAAGGTTAGGGATACCTATGGTGTTGTCTTCGTGTCACTAGTTCAAAACATCACCCGCGCTTATATACACTGTCATGACACCCCTCTCACTCACACCTTGCCCCCTTGAAATATTTCGAGACAAAACATTGAACACGGCACACACCCACCCACACACCCACATACACACAGGATGAAAAAAAAAATGGAATTTTGTCCAAACTTTGTTCAAAATAGGCTCATTTTTGTTGAAAAGCACACTGATCACAGTTTTAGGGTAAGCAGGTCTGGTGTGGTGTATGTGAGGGTGGAATAGTGAGAGAGAGCGAGTCAGATTGTTACCATAGTTTAAAGAAAATTTTCATATTCAGTTGCATCGGTCGGTTTAAGCATTCTTTACTTCGATGATAGATCTCATTCAATGACATACCCAGGCCGTACTTCATTTTGAATTTAAAGTTTTCATCCAGATTGGTGGTCTGGGTGTAATGTGGTTGAATCAAATAACAGTTGTATGTTCAAAGTAGACAACGTAACTAGAAGACAGTGCACACCTATACAGTAAATTGTGAAAAGGAATACAGGAAGGGGGGTGGAGGGGTTTGCTTGTCCAGGAACAGCCAGGTTCTGTCAAGTACCATTGAATCTGTTCTGTTTCTAGTGTTGTGTGAGGTCTGCTTTCTTATGCTTTTAATGCATGTGTGTGCATTTTTCAGTGGTCAGAGATACAGAAGGGATGCTTATGATTGGCACCAGTCCTAGTCGGATAGGGTGTGGATGGAGCTTACTTGTTTAGTTCATAACAGGTCTTAATCGTTTAGCTTAATGGGTGTTCAAACAATGTAATGATGCCAACAGTTTATCGTTCATCTTTTAACAACCATAGTGTTTTGAACTAACATTTTTGTGAATAATAATTTTTTTTAGAGGGTTAGATGACTGTTCAATTTTTAGAGGATTAGATGACTGGGATACTCTTTATAGAAAAAAAATCCAAATCTTTTCAAATATGTATTACAGTTGCAAATCTAATGGTGCATGTAGTTTGTTGAGCATGTGTCAAAGTGTTGATGTTTATAACTGACCGTCGTGGTCACCTGCAGTTGTAAAATCTGGAATCAATCTGTAAGAGGACAACCACTCTATGTTATAGTCATTGCATATTCTCCCAGAAGTTTGAAGAAGATCAAATTCCTCTCACACAGTCTGCATAGCTTCTTATCTGTCGTTATTGATTCAGTGGCATCTGCACTGCTAAATATTCAGTCTTATTAAATAGACATTTCCCTGTCACTGTCGGTCATTGTCACAGTCTGTAGAAACTGAAAAACAATGTCATAAACTTTGGGCTCTAATTGAAACTCTTTGGAAAAGGCGGCCACATTTTCTCGGGCAGATACCCTGTGTTAAGTGTTGCATCTTGATTTTGAAAAATTTTTTAAAAATCTGAATTCGAGTGAAATATATGGTCTCTGTATTATGTATAGGTTCTTAACCCCTTAACTGGTACTAATGAGTGTGCTGGTCAGTGAGAGACACTCCAGCATCCTTGTAAATTATGTAGTGTGATGGTTTACATTGATCAGGAGTGTTCTGAGCTCCTTGTCTTCAGGGGTGGTTCTATTTTTTTTTTATTTTATTTTTTTTATTTTTTTTTTTTTTTATGAGACGGTGTGTTTGTTTCTTGTGAAGCAGTGACACCCATACAGGTTCACATGGTGTAGTTTCTCTCCTTCAGATTGCTCTGTACTAATCTGCATGCAGTGAAGTTCAGCAGTCGGGGGCAAACTGCTAATTACACTGACAGATACAGGCAGATTGGTTCTTAAAAGGTTAAAAGCATGTGCTCAAGAGCTGTTGCCTGCCACTGGCTCACCCATCACCCATGCTGCTTCTGGCATCTGTAATGATGTTTGTGAAGAGCTCTATTGTCTCTCAGCAGTTCAAATCTTGATCGTATCTGATTTCACTGATTGTTACTTTTTGCAATTATCCTCTTGGGGATCCGAATCTTAAATGCATGAATAGCTCAGGGAATGTCTGCTCTTTGTGTGACATAGAGACAACAAAACCAGATATATTTCCTTGTGTCACACAATGGGCGACTTTTTATGTGGATCATTTTCTAAAGAGAACAAGATGATTTGTCAGTATATCTTCTTGTCCCAGAAAATTTAGAAGGAATTACAAGCCTTTCAAGTGAGTGATGTCCTCATCACACAGGTTTCTGAGAACAACCCTGTTATCCAGTCATGAAATGAACGTCTGTGCTACTTCTACAGTTCTCTTTCATAATTTTACTTCTCATATATCAGTTCAGCTTTTTTCCTTAAACCTGAATAGATGAGTTTCTTTTATTGCTTTCATTTATTTTGTGTTGCTGTATCTCGTCAGCCAATTTAACCCTTTTTTTGTCCCTCATTGATGTTGATCATTTTGGGGAGTGAATGTTGAAATTCGGAATGGATTTACTAGAAATAGCATGGAAGATCATGAGTGTGTGCAGTAAAATAGAGAAGGATATGGCCCAATTGACACAGTTGGAGCAAGCACCCTGTCCACTTAATACTTTTGGCCACTAAAATCTGGAACTCCATTTCTGTCATACACGACTGATTCTTTTTTTGTTTTTCTTTTAATGCCCATTTTTAAACGAATGAAATTAGACACAATTGTACAGTTTCTAGGAGAATGTAATCTGAGGGCTTAAACTCACTTCTCTAGCAAGTTTGCTTATAAATATGATTGTGAGACCACGTCAGACACACAGTGTTGTGTAAGTCAGTTTTAGTTCAGGGCTATGTTCCCAATGTACTGATATTTTGCTTGAAATATTTACTATGCTGTTATGTATAGAATGTTACTTAGTTTCAAATTTAACATCTGTCCACTCAAGGTGGTATGAGATGGAAAAAAAGAAGGGAAAAAACACTACCCCATCAACCCAAATGCAAACAAACAAATAAACCAAACCCTAACAATGAAACTAGGAAACTACAGATGGCCTTGAAGTGGGAGAGAAGAGTGAGGTAGGGTATGGATGAAGATAGTCTTTTGCATATTTTATGTAGATCAAGCGATAGCTACAAGATTGACTCGCATAAAAATAACCTCCTAAGTATGAGATGGTAAATGTGAGAAGCGATTAGTACCTACTTATTGGACTCTCTGATAAAGAAAGAAAGAATTAATAGTTAATACGGGTGATTCAAAAATATTTCAAATTGTATATGTAGAAAGGATGGGTATAAATTGTTTGATAGCGGTATGAGAGAAAATATGATCAGCTTTTATGTTCTGTCTGCAAACCTATTCGGCATTTTTACTGAATTTTGTTGTAAAAGCATCGACTTTCCACCTACATATAGGGGACGATAACTTTCTGCTGATGTGGGAGTGTGTTTCGATGTTTGCAATAAAATCTGTGTAAATAGGCTTATTGTGAGACTCCTTAAAAGAATTAAATGATTCCACTACACTGTATGTATAGAAGGATATATGACTTGAGGAAATAGATGGATACAGAGGAATATATATAGTGACCTGAAACAAATAAACTAAAGGTTTACATGACTTGCATCAACAAGACATATAACAAATAGAGGGACTTGTGACTTGTAACAAATAAAAGGATAATAGTGTGAGTTGTAATTTAATAGAGGAACAAATGTCATGTAACAGGAGGGACGTGTTAAAGAATCTTCAGTGTTGTCTAATTTTGGTGACATGCGCAATGAAAATAAAGCACAATCTTTAAAAAGTTATGAACTTAACAAGTGCGCTGAACACACATACCATTTTGATGGGATTATATCTAAACATGAGAGAGAGAGAGAGAGAGAGAGAGAGAGCGAGAGATCACACACACACACACACACACACACACACACACACACAACCGGGAGGAGAGGAGGAAGCAAACAATCTCATTTGCCACTGACAGTTAATCCACAGGCCATCATAACCCTCACTCTGTCACAAAATTTGAATTCAATATTTCATGACTGTGTTTGACAGCACTCAAACTGTTCTGCAAAGATATCTAATAAAACTGAAAAAAAAAAAAGATATACAGATAATTGCATTTCATTCAAACATACATGTCATAAACAAGTATGTAAATTTTGGTCATAACTTCACACTGGTGCATTCTTCTCCCCATTTCCAAAGCTGAAACTTCAGTGCTTTCATTCTATCTTTTTTGTTTTTAACAGATAAAGTCAGTGAAATGAGTGAGTACAATTCACAGAATTATTTGTTAGATCTTGAACAGAAATCAACTCAAACCTGAGCATTTGTGTAACAAAAAAATACTTTAAAATCATGATTTTTACATATCTTGATACCTGGTAGGCACACACATGCACATTTTTTTTAACAGCAAAATAGACCTAACCTGAAAGTGATTGTGGTAATTTGTATGCTTTATTCAGATGTTTCTTTAAATTAAATTATGAAATTTTGAAAGTGAAAGTACGTTAAGTAATGATTAAAAAAAAAAAAAACTAACGAAACATAACTTCATGATGGTTTTAAGTTTTTTTCTTTTTAAAAATACAACTTGCAGGCGTCCAGTTAGACTAGACAAAATTGAAATGATTAAACAAACCACAATGAATTCAGTGTTTGACAATAAACAAAGTCTACCTGTAATCTGGGCATATATGAAGTGAAATTCCTCAAAAAAGTAATATTTCGTGCATAACTTCACAAAACAAAAAATGGAAGTTATCTGACAGCAAAACATAAAAAAATATTTGGCAGTATATTATATATGCTCTGTCAAATGATATGAGGATAAGAAACAGATGGAAGATCATTAAGTCTTTATAATTTGTTCAAATATCAGTGGGTGAAATCATTACTGTAAATCTTGTTATTTAACAGTAAAAGCCATTGTAACATGGAAGTTTGTCCTTTTCTGGTCCCAGACAACTCATTGTCATTCACAAGTCTTGTTTGTGTACAGTCCAAGGCAAGTTGTACACAAAAGCATTCTGTCAATTTTCAGCTTTCACTGTTTGAGCAACATTCAGATTCTTGACCATATGTGACTTCCAGTTAAGGACATATGTTTTCTAGCAAAGGAAAGGAAGTGACTTACAATTAAAGGTGACATTACACAGGATTATGTGGTGTTTAACAGTGCATTCGGTACATTCATCTGTTTGAACAATTTGAAATGCAGATATGTAGGGTGGTGACAGGTGTGATATGGCCCTTTGCGGTTGACTGGGCAACAAGCAATGTTATCTTTCTCTTGTGCAGTAGGTGGTTTTGTAGATTTTTTTTTACAGGTCTTTACTGTTTTCCTCATGTGTTTGCAATAACGTTTGCAATGGTGGGTCTGAAATGGAGAGCCAAAGACAAGAGCCATACTATGCATGCATGAAAAGGGACCATCGGTGCAGACGTCTGTTTCCACAGGATGTCTTTTACTGTTGAAGGTTCTTGCCATGGAATCATACTGTGGGTAGGGCTTGCTGTTCAGAAGATGCTTGTGTAATAAGTAAATGAAGCAAAACTTACTGTGGTTACAAGTGGAGACAAGGCAATGAATTAAATGGCAATCTGTTTTATTGACTTGCTGGCAAGAAGAATTTTGTTAATTCTGCTGCCTGTGATATGTCTTTGACACCCTGTCCCTTTTTCTACCGTTGCTTGACCTCCCTAAATCGTTATCTTTTTGGTACTTTTTGTTTAGCTACATTTGTTTCCCATACAGTTTTAGATGGATAAACACAACAGGGTACTTTGGTAGCTTGATGATGAAAAAGGACTGTTTCAGGTCAGATCTCAGATTCAGTATCTTGATGTCATTGGCAATGGCCATTTCATTTTGTGGACCTGACCTCCCATCCCATCTTCTGTCAGTGTGTTCTCTATCTGCAGCTTGGCATAGATCAGTTTTGAACAAGAGCCAGGAAGGAGTTGGGGGGGAAAGGCTGATAAGGGCTGATAACCGAAAAAAAACACTATTATACAGGGAAAGGGTTGATAGTGTCCAGTGGTGGACAGACCAAAAGTAGAATGGCTTAGTCTGGCATGGTCTTTAGAGTAGAGATCTAGTGAAAAGTTCATGGACAGGCACATCTCAGATTCTTGCTTCAGTGTTTTAGTCTTGTGGCAGTAATCTGAAGAATGAAAGGCACCTTCTGTGGTAGTGTCAGTTCTCAGATAGCTTGTCTAATGAGAGTTTAAAAAAGAAAAAAAAGAAAAGTAAAAGCAGTGATCTTGATTGTTAATGCTGAGAGCAAGGGTCAAATTGAGCTTCTGGGATGTGTGATCTGGTGTGTGTTTGACTTTCAAAATGTACACGAATGTTTGTCTGGAAACATTCAAAACTGTGGAATAATTAGTATGTTTGACATTTAATGTACATGTGACATAGGATTATGTCTCAGAAAGCAAAAAGGAAAAGAGTGTGCATCTCACGGAAGGGAGAAATATCCTGTATTATTGTTTGCAGTCGTTTTCAAAGCTGAATCTGTAACAGATATCTGTGTGACCAGATGTATTATTAGCATTCTCGCAGGCATGATGCCTAGTGTTGTTTTATTATACCATCAGTCATATCATTTACTTACCACTTTAGTGAGATTGAGTGACTTTCATATCATTTACTGGTCTCTAATGGGATTGATTGACAGCGTCTCCTGACAGACTGAATATGTTGTGCTAGGTTGATGCTAGTGCTTGAGGTCAACCTGATATGGATCAATATATGCATTGGGTTTCTCATAATTTCTTTTACAGTATTAGAGGTTTTAACTTTGTCCTTGTATTAAGCTGAATGAATGTAGAGTATGAATGTTGTTTTGGAAAATGTGTGTGAAATGTATGAATGGTCTTTTTTTAAACATGTTTTTGATACGTTTTTGCATTTTCATGATTTGATCTTTTTTTTTATTTGTTTTTAATTTTTATTGTGCGGATAAATTCAGTTCCATGTTGTCATCAAGTATTGTGGCTCAAAGACAGTGTTGGAAAACCAAATTGGTAGATTACGACAGTTCAGACAGCAAGAGAATGAAAGAGGAGGGAGCAAGTGTGTGTAAGCTACACCTGACCAAAATAGAGCTAAGAGCAGACAGATTGTGGGTGTTCATAGTCTGGACAAGTAAAGTTAGCTGACAAGCCTATGCCTTTGTATACATGCATCGTCAGGGTTCAGGTTTGGTGAGAAGATATTTGTTTTTTTTTTTATGGCTGCAACTGTGATAGGTATGTGGAAGCAAACAAGATCAAGCTGGCAAAGTGTAAGAAGACCAATGTGATTATATGCATGGTATTGAAGTGCACTGTTTATTGCTTCAGATGCAGCTAGATACTAGCACCGGAGAGGAAGAGAGGAAAACAGCATGGAACATTGTAATTACAGCGAAATCTGCCTGTTCTCCCTTACCTTTCTCGCTTCAGCTCAGCACACACGTCATTAAAAAAAAAAGTCAAAGATTTATTTGTCCTGTAAAACCTCCATGAGCATAGGAAAGGTAGATTAAAACAACAATGTAAGCAACAACAGCACACACACACACACACACACACACACACACACACGCACACACATATATATAGTGGTGTACCTATAAACAATGTGCTGTTTGTTATAATCACTATGTCTGAGTGATGAAATGAATAGAGATTGAAAGTCAAAATGTACGGAGTTTGACAACTTAATTCTGTAAATTTACTGAGGTAACATCTCCTTATGGACAGAAAAAATTATCAGAAAAAAGATAACTGGTTTAAAACCAAAATATTCTCCAGATATGAACTATGCACTTAAATCTGATTGTTCGGGGCATTTCTTGGTAAAGTGGTGCACATCTTTTCACCTGTCAAAAACATTTAATTCTTGATAAGGGCATTTATTGCAGTCAGGTCCAAATCTTAGTCTGATTTCAGTACTCTGCTACATTGAAATTTAGTCGGTGAATACACATCGTGATTGGGTAGTTGATAAACAGTTTTCTTGGTTGAAGTAAGTTCTATAGTTTAGATGAATCTAAAGCCTCATGCAGTGCATGAATATGAATGTCTTGAGGTGCGAAGTGAATGTATTGGCAAAATGCACACCCACACATGCATACACATACTTGCACACGCAAAGTGTGTAAGTATGGCTGCTGCTTGAAAGTGAGTGAAGGTGGAATGTTATTTTACGATTGATTGTTGGCATTTGGAGTGTGAATAGCAAGTGTCAGTATCCGTGGATCAGAAGAGCTCAGGGTTTTTAACTGCCATCCCCATGTTTCTCATCCCCTGTTCCCTTTCAGTCCTACTTTCCCCTTCTCATTTTTATCAGTCACTCTTATTTTTTTTCTATTTACTTTTACCCCTTGTGTAAATAATATGTACGTGTCATAAAAGTAGATGTGTGAGAAAGCTGGAATCAAAAGAAGACAAAATGTTTTAAATTTTAGGATAGGTGATAGAGGAAACTTGAGGACATATGACACAGATTAGCCTTGGCAGGTATCTCTCTCCATCCCCCCCGATCCCCCTCCATCTGACCCCTCCCCCTTCTCTCTGTGTCACACATTGTAAAATCCCAGACTGTTCACAGATTCCTATTCTATTATGTGTGAGTTTTGTAATGAATTAATTACTGCCACAAACACCTTTTTTCTTTGGATGTTGTAATTGAGAGTGCCAACCCTGACATCATAGTAAGAGTAGATCCTGGTATGTTTAAGATGAAGCAAGCAGTGTGTTGCATTGTTCTGACCCAGACTCCTATTGTCCATGCCTCTGCATCCCACCCTGTTCTTTCAGGACCTCCCCTCCCCATTCCCTTCCCATTCCCAACACACGGAAATCAACCACCTAGTACTTACGCATGGGCTGGAGTTGGTATGTGAGTTGGTGCTGCACGAGTCGCCGTTTCCTTGCGTCATGTAGCAGCACACAATCAGGATAGACAGAAGTGCCTCACAAGTGGCAAGTTCTCTGGGATTATCTAATCAAATGGGTTTTGTAGTTTCCTGTGGGGTTTTTGGTCTCCTCCTGAGTGTCAATCACTATGAGTTGTCGATGTCCAGTGGGTTTTCAGTTCCCCTTGTTAATGCCCAGTCACCATAGGTTATTAGTGTCCCATGGGTTTCAAGTTCCCCTTGTTAACGCCCAGTCACCATGGGCTATCAGTGTCCCATGGGTTGGGTTCAAGTTCCCCACGTTATGCCCAGTCACCATGGGTTATTAGCGTCCCGTGGGTTTCAAGTTCCCCTTGTTAATGCCTAGTCACCATGGGTTATTAGCATCCCGTGGGTTTTAAGTTCCCCTTATTAATGCCCAGTCACCATGGGTTGTTAATACCCAGTTGATAGGTAATTGCTCTTGTTAGTGCCCAATCTCTGTGGTTTTGTTGGTATCCCATTAGTTTTAAGTTTTTATGTATGGTTAGTGCCCAGTCACTGTGGGTTGTTAGTGCCCAGTCACTATTGGTTGTTCATGCCCAGTCACCATGTGTTGTTAGTGCCCAGTGGGTTTTTAGTTTACCTTTTCATCATATGACCCAATCTTTTTTTTTTCCCAGTTCCTCTTGTCAGTGCCCAGTTGCCCATCACCATTCGTTGTTACATGTGAGCTCCCCCCTACTCCCCCCCCCCCCCCCCCCCCCCCCCCCCCTTTTTTTTTTTTTTTAGTTGATGGCCAGTCAAAATGGGATGATGATGTTAGTGACCCATGGGTTTTTAGGTTGTCTCGATGGTGCTCAGTCACCGTTGGTTGTTACAGCCTTCAAGCACCCACCATTGGTTGTTCAATCCTTCAAGCACCAAACACTGGTTGTTAGAGCCAATCAGTGCCAGTCACCATGGAGTTTTTAGTTTCCATTGTCAGTATCCAGTCACTAGGGTTGTTAGGAACACATGGAATTTTAGTTTCCCTTGTTAAGTGCCCATTTGCTTGGATTACTAGTGCCCACCCTTGGGGTTTTTAGTTCTACTTGTCAGTGCCCAATCAAAATGAGTAAGTAGTTTCTTATGTTAATGCCTCCAGCCTCCATTACTAGAGTAGAATGATTGTGCCCCAGTGTCGCTGGTTAGTGTCCATTTACCATGGATTGTTAAACAACATGTTAGTATCCTTATGCCACGGGATGTTTTGCTTCAGGTTTCAGTTCCTCCTGTTTGTGTGAATATTACTATGGCATGAAGTACCCTATTATGGGTTTTTAGTTCTTGTTAGTTAACATTTTTTTTTTTAGTTTTCCTTCGTAGTGCCCCTTGCATTTCAGTTCCCCATGTTACTGCTCTCGTCATTGTGGGTGTTAATACCCCCATCACTACTTTGTGCCTGTGGGATTAAATACCCCTTGTTAGTGCTTCTACCATCTTGGGTGGTTTGTAGATCACCATGTGTTAGTGCCTGTGGATTATAGTTTTCTTTGTTAGTGTCCCCATAGTCATGAATGGCTTGAGCCATATTTTCCCCCTCATTTTTTTAGTTCTCTAACTTGGTTCCTCCATCACCACAATGGGTGTTTGATGCCATTTTAGTTTTGTTTCACCTTCTCAGCGCCCCCACCATCATGGGCTGTTGCCCCATCAGTTTTCCGTTCCTCTTGTTAATGCTCAGTCACCCTGGGTTGTTGGTGCACCATTATATAACTGTGGGATGTTTCTCAGTGTTGCATGTTGATCAGTGTGTGGAGACTGACATGTGTACTGTGATGCCGTGTGGCATAGAAAATGAAAAATGGTTCGAAGAATGGATGGATTTGTGTATACCTGGTGAATGAAGATGAGCAAGTTTTTGTTCCCCTCAGCAAGCCAGTTTCTGAACGCTTGTGCCAAGTATGTATCACTGTGTTTTAAAATCATGCTGTTCGAGTCCGAGTTTGTCCATGTAATGAGACTGTCATCATTTCATGTTGCGATATTCTTCATTCTCTTGCAATGATCATGAACAAATTGACAGAAAAGAGTCATGTCTGTCTTGTCAGAAAAGCAAATGTTTTGTATATATTTTTGTGCCACGATAATTTATAACTTGATGAATAAATATGACAACATGAATGTGTCTTGGTGGTTGTGTGCGCACATTTTTAAGTGTCTGAGAGCCCTTTACAGTGGCTGAGGGATGACGGTGTGGCCTTTCCAGACGAGCCAGGGGCAGTCATTAATTAATGAGTGTGAAGAAAGTAATTGAACAGAAGCTCCTTGACTATCATTGTGTGAGGTTGATGTCCTGGATTTTCCATTCTGTACATGAAAAGTTTACACCAAACCAGTAATGTAAAAAAAAAAATAATGAAAAATAAAAAAGGAATCTTTGCACACACACGCACGCACGCACGCACGCAGTCTCTCTCTCTCTCTCACACACATGCACGTGCACATACTCATGCATACACGCGCACATGCAGTCACACTTGGTCTTGGAATGATCCTGCATCTACCCTATTTTCATCTACATGGTTGATTGCAGGCACTCAACATGATGATCAAATAGAAGTGCTGACAACTGATGACGCTGTTCGACTGAGGTGCTTTGGAGTGGAAAGAGAAGGGGGGGGGGGGGGGGGGGGGGGGGGGGGGGTCCTTGATCCTGTCATGCACATTATGGGAAATACATCACGCACTGCAATTAGCAATGACATGCAGGAGGAATATCAAGATGTGTACACATACCGAACAACATCATAATAACACATGTAACCCCTCCTCCCCGCCATCCACACACACATATGCACGCACGCACGCACACGCGCGCACACGTACGCGCACACGTACACACACACACATACCAAAAAAAACACAAAAAAAACATGATGATATGACATTGGCAGTTAATACGTAGGGCTTATAAGATACACAGAGGTATGTATCAGCAAACACATGTTTTAAGGATATTTTTACCAAAAAATGTTGCAAACAAACCTGTCATCATCCTCAAAGAGTGACAAGAAAAACGTCTCCGTCTAACGTACACCAATGCGTGTCACAACAAACCGTGTCTGTCCTAAAATATACCGCTGGGAGTCACAACAAACGTCGTTTTTGTTCAAAGTACAACAAGGCGAGTCGCTACAAACATGTCTTCGTCCAAGATGTACCAGGAGGTATATATCAACAAACATGTCTTGGTCCAAGATGTACCAAGGAGTTTATCAACAAACATGTCTTTGTCCAAGATGTACCAAGGAGTTTATCAACAAACATGTCTTCGTCCAAGATGTACCCAGGGGTTTATCAACAAAACATGTCTTCGTCCAAGATGTACCCAGGGGTTTATCAACAAACATGTCTTCGTCCAAGATGTACCCAGAGGTTTATCAACAAACATGTCTTTGTCCAGGATACACCAAGGGGTATCACAACAAGCATTTCTTTGTCCAAGGATATACCAAGAGGTTCACAACAATGTCTTTGTCCAAGATGTACCAAGGGGTCTCACAACAAACATTTCTTTCTCCAAGGATGTACCAAGAGGTTCACAACAAGCATTTCTTTGTGCAAGATACACCAAGGGGTGGCACAACAAACATTTCTTTGTACAAGATACACCAGGTGGTGTCACGGCAGTCTTTGTCAAAGTTACACCAAGGGGTGTCACTGCGTTATCTTGTCTTTGTTCAAGATATACCAAAGGGTGTCACAACAAACCAGTCTTTGTCAAGGTTACACCAAGGGGTGTCGTGTAATTAGCTTGTCTTTGTTCAAGATATTTCAAAGGGTGTCACGACAGTCTTTGTCAAAGTTACACCAAGGGATGTCACTGCGTTATCTATCTTGTCTTTGTTCAAGATATATCAAAGTGTGTCACATCAAACGAGTCTTTGTCTAAGTTACACCAAGAGGTGTCATGTATTAGCTTGTCTTTGTTCAAGATACATCAAAGGGTGTCACAACAAAACGAGTCTTTGTCTAAGTTACACCAATGGGTGTCGCTGTTATTACGCGTCTTTGTCGAAGGTATACCCTAGGGTGTCACAACAGACTAGTCTTGTCCAAACTATGCCAAGGGGTGTCACATAAACTAGTTTTTGTGCGTGGGACACAAAGGGTTGTTCATGCACGAACTAGCCTTTGTATAAGGAACATAATAAACCTGCGGATGTTGGAGGAAGAATATTGCCTACTTTTCGCTTTACCTAGCTAAACGGTATATGAAAAGAGTGCTTTTCTTTTTAAAAGTGATCTGGGGAGAAGACAGAACGTGAGTCCTAAGGATCAAAACAGTTCAGGACAAAAAGTGTGTTTGCCTGGCTTCGGGCAGCGAACCTGTCAAACCTTTCATCAAAGTCAGAGGCACGTTTTGTTTTTAAATCACTGTCAGTGACTTGGATTTACTTGTTTTGCGGTCAGTTCAAGTGCATTCCAACAAATCAGTTCATGAACAAAAATATACGTCAAGAGACAGAACTCCACCCTTCATTCCTCTGTACAAGAATGTCCATCAGGGAAAGGGACATTTTAGTTACACTTCCCTCTCAAATACACACCAAAGTGTATTAAGAGAGAGAATAACTGTCACATTTTTCACCCACCTGCACAACAATGTGCATCCAGACAAAAGAACACCCGTCACGCTTCGCATCTATCCATAGCACGCTTGAACAACAATACACACCCAAAGAATTCTGTCACACCTCCCACTTACCTGCACACCTTGGTATCTGTGAACCAGTGTGCGGTCAAGAGATAGAATGTCTGTCATATTTCTCACTCATCTGTACACCACTGTACGTTAAGAATGAAGACTTGTCGCACTTTCCACTTGCCTGTACACCTATATGCGTTAAGAAGAGGAACACCCCCGTCACATTTCCGCGGGACGCGTGCAACAGTGTACATCAAGAGAGAGATTTTTAGTATGCTTCCCATTCACCTCTGCGCCTGAACAAAATGCACATCAAGGGAGAGAACACCAGTCACAATTCTCACCCACCTGTACAACAATGCACATCAAGGGAGAGAACACCTGTCATAATTCTCACCCGCCTGTACAACACGGTACATCAAGAGAGAGAACACCTGTCAATTCCCAACCCACCTGTACAACATTGCACATCAAGAGAGAGAACACCAGTCGCAATTTCTTCTCACTTATACAGCAATGTAGCTCGTACATCAAGCCGGAACACCCGTTTTCCCACTCGCCTGTACAACAATGTAAATGTTCACACACTGAATTACTATGTACATCAGTATATTTCACCCGTCATTCACCACTTAACGATACATTTCACCCATCATGTGCTGCACTCTGACATAATTCACCACCCCTCATTCACCACATTCCTACACACATTTCAACATGATTTCCCACATTCTGGTGTTTTTCAAATCCTCATTCACCTCATTGCGACATATTTCACTATCATTTACCACGCACTGAGATATTTCACCCCACATTTCACCTCATTCCGACACACTCCACTATCATTTAAGGCACACTGACATACTTCAATCCTTATTCACCATATTGCCACACATTTCACCATCATTATACCAGTAACTCCAAAACCTGATTTACCACAGTCTGATGCATTTCACCATCATTTTATCACAGTCTATTTCACTCCTCATTCACCACATTGCAACACATTTTACCATCATGTACCAAACTCTGACACCTTTCAATACCGATTCATTCACATTCACCATCATTTCCCACACTGACATGTATCGCTCCTCATGCGCTATCACCTTCACCCTTCACCTATGCCTTGACTTCGTCTGTTGTCGTTGGGGCATCCCTGATGATCTGGCCACCACTCTCCTCCATCCGTCCCTGTCTTCCACCGCTCGCTGAGATTCTGCTAGGCTCATTCCAGTCCACTCTCAGATATTGTCCTCCCACCTCTTCCTTTGTCTTCCTCTGTTGCGGCTTCTCTGACTGTTCCTTGCAGGATTGTCTTCGCAAGGCCTGCTGAACGGGACACATGTCCGTACCACTTCATTTTCCGCTTCTTGACGACTGTGAGTAGGTCTTCATGGGGTCCAGTTGCTTCTTGAATTCTTCTACGGACTTCTTAATTTGTCACGTGGTCTGTGTAATGGAGGCCCAAGATCTTTCTGTAGCATCTCATTTCAAGGGCAGGTGAAGACAGTGTTTCTCTGGGTTCTCCCCAGCACCTTCGGGTGTTTCTTTTTCTTTGTCACGTGGTCTGTGTAATGGATGCCCAAGATCTTTCTGTAGCATCTCATTTCAGTGCCAGAATTCTTCTTTGTAACTGTGTGTGAGT
>JADBJO010000533.1:456596-461596 GCA_016801955.1 Conus betulinus | reverse complement strand
TCAATGAATGAGCTGAGTATTGGAGTGTTCAACATTTAATAAACGATTAAAAAACCAACAATTTCAGATTTACTCGAAAAGCTGCAGCAACAAAGCAACAGTAACACCAACGATGCTAGCGAAAACAACAACTACTGGCTACCACGACTGTTGGTACAATTGTTGATAACTCAAACAAAGGAGGATTGTCTTGACATTTTAGCACGCCACATAACAGGGAGAAGAGAAAGAGAAAGAGATTTGGTTAGGGTCTGTTAACATGAACAAGCAACAAGAAGAAAAAAACGATGACAATTACAACAACTAGAACAACAACAACGATAACAACAAACTGTAAGACAGAACGCGGAACACTTTGCCGCTGTTGTTAAAAGACTTGCGATGGGGGTGAGGGAGGGAGTTATTATTATTATCATTATTATTGTTATTGTTGTTGTTATTATTGTTGTTGCTATCAGTGTTGTCATTATTAAGATAATCATTATAATGATAATTATCATTAAGTCACTGAAGGAAAGTGTGTGTGTGTGTGTGTGTGTGTGTGTGTGTGTGTGTGTGTGTGTGTGTGTGTGTGTGTGTACTTGCTCACACGATAATCATGTATAAATCAGTTTTTATGAATCTGAATCAAATGTCGACGTCTTGTTATTACGCTAGCATGCATTTTGATTGAACCGGGTTTCCCTAGCGAACGCTTGACATTGTGTCGAAATCAGCCACGGAAACCTTGAGCGGATGTATGACTTATGGATGGCTTCAGGAAGTCTGACTTTTGAAGGGAGTGGCTTCAATAGAGGGAATTGCTTCAGGAGGTCTGACATATGGAGGAAATGGCTTCAGTGGAGGGAATGTCTTCATTGGAGGGAATGGCTTCAGTGGAGGGGAATGTCTTCATTGGAGGAATGGCTTCAGTGGAGGGAATGGTTTCAGGAGGTCTGAATTATGGAGGGAATGGCTTCAATAGAGGGAATGGCTTCAATAAGGGGAATTGCTTCAATAGGGAGAATGGCTTCAATAGAGGGAATGGCTTCAGTAGAGGGAATGGCTTCAGGAGGTCTGATTTATGGAGGGAATGGCTTTAATAGAGGGAGTGGCTTCAACAGGGAATATGGCTTCAATAGAGGGAATGGCTTCAATAGAGGGAATGTCTTCAACAGAGGGAATGGGTTCAGGTGGTCTGACTTATGGAGGGAATGGCTTCAATAGAGGGAATAGCTTCAGGAGGTCTGACTTAACGGAGGGTATGGCTTCAGGAGGTATGACTCATAAAGGGAATGGCGCCAGATAGTTTGTCTTACGGAGGGATTGGCTCAGAAAGTCTGACTTATGGAGGGATTGGCTCCTGGAGGTATAGCTTACGAAGGAAATGGCTCACGGATGCATGACTTACGGGATGGAATGGCGCGGGCAGGTAAACGTATGGAGGGAAAGGATGAATCAAATATAACTCATGGATGGAATTGCTAGAGGAGTTCTGACTTACTGAGAGAATGACTCGAGGAGGTGTGACTTGGGATTGGAAAGGTTCGGAGAGGTATAAGCTGGGTATAGATCAGTTAGGTATGACATAAGCGAATGAAAGATATGCATGTGGATATGATGTATAGGGGGAGGTATGATGCATGGAGGGAGTAGCTGAAGGAGGTATGATACACGGAAGAAATAGCTAATGGTGGTGTGGCCAGTATCGTGTCGTAGTCATGATAAGGTAGGTTCATGTTTGATTGTTCGTCATGGTAGTGGAGGCCTACGTTACATTGTACGTCACAGGGTGGAGTAACTCCATTTTGTTCATCGCAGTGACGTAGGTCTATGACACGTTGAATGTTATAGCGCTGTTCACCAACGTTGCGTTGTACGTCATAGTAGTATAGGCCTTCGTCACGTTGTACGTCATAGCGATGTAGGTCCATGTCATTGTGTACATCTTGGAGGCTCATAGTGGTGTAGATCTACGTCATACTATACGTCATAGAGGTGTTAGCCTACATCCCCTTGTAAGTCATAGAGGTGTACATTTACGTCATGTTATACATCATGGTGATATATGCCTTCGTCATTTCGTATTTCATGGCTCTGTGGACTAAGTGGCGTTGAACGCCATGGGGTGTAGCATAGATGTACGGCACATTGGACATCATGACAGTATAAACTTTCATGACATTGTACTTTCTGGAGGTGTGCGTCACGTTGTATATCATAGTAGTGTAGATACAGGTCTCGTTGTATATCATGGTGGTGTAGACCTGCGTCACGTTGTATTATATGGTGGTGCATAACTACATCTTTACCTTACCATGGTGTAGACCAACGCCAGATGCGTTACAGAGTATATATAGGCAACGCCACGTTATACGTCATGGTGGTTTAGACCTACGTCATTGTGTATGCCATGCTGGTGGTCAGTAGTGTTACTCTATACGTCATTGTGGTGTAGGCCTAGCTTACGTCGTGCGTCACGGCGGATGCAGTATGCGTCACGTTGTACGTCATAGTGATCTGGCTTACGTCATGTTACGTGTGATGTTTGTGTAGCCTAAGTCCGGTGGTGTAGACTGTCATGCTGGTTTCTCGTTGGTCTGATAAGCGCACGTGCAGCTCGTGGAAATCAATCCGGGCTGGGAGAGAAAGGATAACTGACACCCCGTTAAAAGAGTAGAACTGTGCAAAGATATAGATCACTTGAAAAGATGCACTACGTACAATGTGTCAATATTTGAAGTAGTCACGCCCATTCCCTCTTTTTTTTTTCGTCTTCTTTCCAGATTCGTTCTCGTGTGTTACAGTGAAAAACTGTTGAATTATGTACATCTGTTTAGTGCCATTTTTAGATTTGTAAGAGAAAAGGTCAGTATTTCAGAATTTCAAATGATGATTAACTAATTGGGTAACTGGGTAGATAATTCATTTATTTACCTGTGAAAAAACAATCATCATGTTTAAAGACCTATAAACATAGGAAATGAAATGAAGAGAGAGAGAGAGAGAGAGAGAGAGAGAGAGAGAGAGAGAGAGAGTATATCCATCAAACTAAGTCTTTGCCGGTGACCTTTGAAAACGTTAAAAATATCTGCTGAAACATCAGTTAACCAAGTTCTTAAAAAAAATAGGGCAGAAAAGTTTCGTTGTGTTAGACGGATATAAAATATGAAAAAAAAGAAAAGATAAGAAAACTAAACGAAGCATGTAACTGAAGACTAAACAAACGACAGGAAACCCGATCTAGCAATAACCGTTTTACCCGCACGTTAACTGTATGAAGGTCACAATTACACTCTACATTATAACGCGCAAATCAGGTCAACGTACATAGAATGGTGGCTAGTTTACAGTTCGCTCTGTCTGTCTGTGTCTCGTTTGATGTCACCTGCACCTCTTCACTTGATGATTAATTTGTCACCTTTGCCTCATCATTTGACACATCGGTTACATTAAACCACATCACTTGACAGAGGTGTTACAATTAACCTTACCACTCGACAGATGTGTTACATTAACCTCATCACTTGACAGATGTGTTACAGTAAATTAACCTCACCACTTGACAGATTTGTTACATTAACCTCATCACTTGACAGATGTGTTACAGTAACCTCATCACTTGACAGATCTGTTACATTAACCTCATCACTTGACAGAGTTGGTACATTAACCTCATCACTTGACAGAGCTGTTACATTAACCTCATCACTTGACAGTTGTTACATTAACCTCATCACTTGACAGAGTTGTTACATTAAACTCATCACTTGACAGAGTTGTTACATTAACACATTACTTGACAGAATTGTTAATTAACACATTACTTGACAGATGTATTACATTAAATTAACCTCATCACTTGACAAATTTGTTACATCAACCTCATCACTTGACAGTTGCTACATTAACTTCATCACTTGACAGAGTTGTTACATTAACCTCATCACTTGACAGAGTTGTTACATTAACCTCATCACTTGACAGTTGTTACATTAACCTCATCACTTGACAGAGTTGTTACATTAACATCATCACTTGACAGAGTTGTTACATTAACCTCATCACTTGACAGAGTTGTTACATTAACACATTACTTGACGGAGTTGTTACATTAACCACATCACTTGGCAGATGTATTACATTAAATTAACCTCATCACTTGACAGAGTTGTTACACTAACCTCATCACTTGACAGAGTTGTTACACTAACCTCACCACTTGACAGAGTTGTTACATTAACCTCATCACTTGACAGAGTTGTTACACTAACCTCATCACTTGACAGATGTATTACATTAAATTAACCTCATCACTTGACAGAGTTATTACATTAACCTCATCACTTGGCAGAGTTGTTACATAACCTCATCACTTGACAGAGTTGTTACATTAACCTCATCACTTGATCATGAATTCGTCACTTCACGACCCATACGAGATTGTGGGACTGTCACTTCACCTCATTACTGGATGGTGGATTTGTCACCCTCGTCTCTTTTTTTTTTTTTTTTTTTTTTTTTTTTGCAATGGCTTGTTATTTCACCTCAGTACTGTATGATATTATTTGTCACTTTTGATCACTTCAGATCTGCTTCAGAGAAACTCTTTGCTTCATACGCCCAAGCTGAGCTACGAGACTCAGGAGACAAAAAGACTGCCACGCCAACCGAAAAATGCTCATACATTTTCCATAGAAACACATTCTGAAAGCATGAAAGAAACTACTTTCTGGTGAAAACTACTACTACAACCATTCAGTTTCTGAATACGTATTATACGCACCCAGTACAAGCCAACTTTGATTCACACACACACACACACACACACACACACACACACACACACACACACACACACACACACACACACACACACACACATACACACTCGCACACAAACTCCAGTGCCAAGTACATGTATATGGAAGCAGGGACGTGAAATCTGTTTGGACAAAATGAATTCAAAACAAACGAAGCGTTACATGTAAACCTGATTTTAGCTTGTCCAAAGATCACTT
>JADBJO010000533.1:439096-454096 GCA_016801955.1 Conus betulinus | reverse complement strand
ATCGCTCGAAACAACAGGCATGTACACAAGCGCATGTTACATTATAACACCTATATACGTAGTAAAACCCCTTCTTTTCTTCCTATAATCTATCACTGTGAGAGACAAAGAAGATCTCTCAGTACTGATGGATCAATTTAGTTGCGAGTGAGAAGGAACGGGGGAAGGGGGGGGGGGGGGGGGGGTGTGTGTGTGCATCAGGGAAGTTAAAGTGTAACTCGAAACACCTGAGGTTGCTAGGGAGGCCTTGGAGCATGCTCCTCCCCTCACCCCCCCCCCCCCCCCCCCCCCCTCTTCACCACCCTCATGAAAATGTTTGGAAAAAAAAGGAAAAAAAAAAAAAAAAAGAAGAAAAGGACACAAATCTGTACAATCTGGTGATAGTCCAGATATCAAACAGCGCGGAATCATATTGATAAGGGTTTGTTGTTGTTATTGTTGTTGTTTGTTTTTTGTTTTTTACTGGCGGGCGGTGGGGATTGGGGTGGGGGTGGGGGGTGTACATGCTCTCAGTACGTGCTCCCTTTTTTGCTCACATCCTCCCACCCATTACAAAATATCTTTTTACCCTAAAGTCTTTCAGGTTCACTTCTAAAGCACTTCAGGTTCACTGTCGGCTTTGCTATAGCCCAGTCGACCCACAAAGGGCCCTGTTGGGAACTGTCACCACACAGAGAATGGAAGCCTTGTCCTGAAAAAAAAAGATACAAACAAGAACGACAACTGTGTACAAAATCAACATCAGTCGATAATAAGACAATTAAATTATGACATCCACTAGGCAGACAAGACTATATGCTGTGTTGAGGATGCCAGGCATTCCGCTTGATCTATGACCCACAGTTTAACACCCACCACCCCCTTCCCCCTAAAAAGGGAAAGAAAAAAAAGGTAATACAAAAATGGATAGAAAAAAATCAGTCCAGTTCAAAATGCATAAGAACATATACGAGATTAGCAAACAACACTGCAGACGTACGAATAATGTCCACTCCAGTGACAAAACTCTCACCGCCCTCACACCACATTACATCGAAAAACAAATCACTTGCTTTGTTTCAAAACGGAGTGACTTAGGGCGGAAAACGAAGCAAAATTTGTGTTCTGTCCTGTACTTTGTTTGTCTGTGTCCTTGGCGGTAACTACCCCCCCCCCCCCCCCCCCCCCCCCCCCTGTTTTATAAAGTAACATGAGAAAAAAAAGGTGTAAAGACTATGTAGAACAGAGATAGGTCAATGGGGCCCAGAAACAGGAAAACATTGGACAACAGTAACGAGGGAAAAGAAAAAAGCAGAGTCAAGAGAGAGTGGCAAACAAGGGGAATTACAAGCACAGAATTGTTCTCTAGAACAAAAGTAGGTCGATGATCCATATGTAGATTGGTTATGCACGTACACATCTACACACATGTACACACACACACACACACACACACACACACACACACACACACACACACACATACACCTCCCCCCCCCCCCCCCCACACGCACATACACACATCCCTCACTCATCGTACCGTATTACATCATGCCACTTTACACACTAACACTGCTACTACCATATGATTCGTTTTCTTATTCGATTAGTTCTTAATGATGCAAACTGGAAAAAAAGGTTTGCTTTTTATCAAAGGAAAATAAAGATTAACAGTGATCAGCTTGCATTCATGAATTACAACAACAAAATTGCTTTGCTGCTCTTTCAAAATGAACAGACTTTAATAATGAATGGACTTTAATAATATTGCAATTTGCACACACACACACGCACACACACACAACACACAACACACACACACACACACACATGTCTATATATTTATCAATGTATGTATCTACCTATTTATATCTCTCTATCTCTCTACCTGACTGTGATATATTGCTAATAGCAATGATGATGATGATGATCATAGCAACAGCAATAATAATAATGACAAATAGTAATAGTAATGCCAAATGATAATAATGATAATAGTAACGCTAATATCATAGTCATCAGCAGTGTAACGGTACATTATCATCAGTAACAGTGTAATTTGTCACCTGATATTACTATACTTATCAACAGCGTCACGAATAGCGGCGCAGCGACAACGTATGTCTCGTAATACATGTATAGAATTCATATCAAGGTGACATGTAAACAGTACTGTGATGTATGATTATCAACAACTGTATAAAAGTCGTATGACTACAAATTCCTTGTTGTTGATTGCATTGCGTTGTAATATGTTGCGTTGCGTTGCGGTGCGGCATGGTGCGATGGGTTGCGTTGCGTTGCGTTGCGTTGCGTTGCGTTGCGTTGGTTGCGTTGCGTTGCGTTGTGTTGTGTTGTGTTTTTATTGCAGCGTAGCGCATCGCATCATATGGCATCGTATTGTTTCGCATTGAATTGCATCGCATTGGTAGAATCTGTGGCGTACTGCATCGTTGTCGTGTTGTATCTCATCGTTAAGTGTTTATTGTATTGTTTAGCTCTCTTTTCACACCAAACAGTTCAGACTACTCGAAAGAAAGTAATTCAACATTTTCAGCTTGGTAAAAACGAGGACAGGTGCCACACAGTTTATATGTTTGTTTGGAGATACGTTTCAGTGTCTGCACACGGTATTGCTTACCCATGGAAGTTGTGTTTGCTACGGATTTTGGCTGGGGGACAGTTCCCTACTTGCCCTGGGTTCTTTAACGTGCACTACGTGCATGGTACATACGGCACGTCGGCTTGTTGTCTGATTCGGAAGACTAGACATCAATGTGACTTTAATGTATTATCAACAACAGTGCAACGAGTAAGACAAATGTACCATCTTATAGACAACAGTGTTACAGTGACATATTCTATAATAATTAATACAGTATGCATATAGCGCCTATTCTCGGTCAGAGACCTAGCTTTAAGGATTTACTATTAACAATACAATTCTATTAACAACAACAAAAACAACAACAACAAAAGAAGAAAAGAGAGAACTGTGTCATTCGAATCAAACTTTTTATTGAAGACAACTCAAAGGGCAACTATTGATAACAAGGCAGCGAAGAATACCACTTAACTGATAACAAGGTAACGAGTAATATGTCTTTCATATATTTATTCATAACAAATCAATGCGCAAGGGACTATAATATGAAATTTATGACAGCGCACTGAGTGATGTGTCTGCATAACATTATTGACAGAAAAGTGCAATGACCAGTTTGTAACATTTTTTTTTTTAAATAACAACCCAAAGTGTTCATATGAGAATAGTGTTTTATAAATAACAACACGAGTTGTATTTCCGCGATATATTGGTGACATCGCAACGAATGATAATGACTGTTACATGTCTGATAAATCACGAACAATAATTTGACTGTTTATACATACAATTGATCACTACACTAATAGTAATATGACTGAAAACGGTGCGGAGAGTTATGCGATGAATAGTTATGATAGCGTCATGAGTCATATGACAGTCACATATTATTAATAACAGTGTAAAAGTATATGTCTGCAAAATTGTTGATTAATTTACAACAAATAATACAATAATATAGTAATAACAATAACATAATAATAATAATACAACATAACGGTTGATCTTATTAGTATAACGACACACACACACACACACACACACACACACACACACACACACACACACACACACACACACACACACTTACAGCCTTACACACAGGCACACACACACACACACACACACACACACACACACACACACACACACACACACACACACACATACACACACACACTGAGATGACTTCGATTATTATATTTAAAAAGCGCAAGCAGTAGTTCAATCACACCTTAATATTGATGACAAATAAATAAGAACACACTGGGTAATGCAACAACAATATAATAGTTATTCACGGTGCGATGAGTAATGTATGAACAAAATATGACATAAAATACAGAACAACGGCTAGTGTGATTGCCATAGGTCAAAATCAACAGTACGCTAAGTAACATGGTGGTAGTAATGAAAGTGCGGCAGATAATAAGACTGTAATATATTGTACGTATATAAGACTTTAACAGAACAGTGCATCGAGTAGTGTGACTGTTACTTACTAGAAGTAACAGTGAAGCCACGAATATGACTGATAAGTTGTTGATAGCAATGCAACCATCTATGCGAATAACTTTACGAGGCACACGATGATATGACCTTGAGATGTTGTTAAAACAGTAAAACTACTGCAACACTTTGGTATTAAGACTGCAGAATGTGTTAGAACTGTAGTGTATTATTAATAGCAACACAACGATTATAAAACTGTATGTTATTATCAGAGGATTTGACAGTATGGTTGTAACACATTGTGAAGAATAGTGCAACGAGTAATGCAACTGAAATATTTGGCGGATAAAAGTGTGCACAATAAAACGACATGTTGTACAAGGTGTACTGTGAAATGTTTTTTTTCTTTAATAAAATCTTGAATTAAAAACATGACCATATCATATTGCACAGCACATAATATGGCTTCAATATCTTGTTAATGAAAGTGCACAGAATTACATGACTGTAACATATCGCACAACAAATAACATGAAAGAAAAATACCGACTCGCAGGATAACCATAAATAGAGTTAAGAAAGGAAAACATGTCAATAACACTATGTCTCTTGGAGTTTACTGATCCAGTCAAGCGTGTGACTGTCAGTCTGGCCGATCTACACAAACGCCTTCTGACCGGCCTTTGTCTGTGGGTTGCACGTGCTGTCGTACACCACCGGCCCAGCTCATGCTTGAAGAGAATCACAACTGTGAAGAGCCAGTTAAGTTGACGGGCAATGAAATCAGCGTCCACGTCAGTCTCTGTCACACTGAAAATTGGAGAATCATCCATGGCAAGATAATCAGTGCCTGATCATGAAAGAATTGGTCAAGCTTTTAACCGTCAGCTCTACGAGGACGTATTGCGTAAGAAAACGATGTCAGATAACAAGCACTACCGCTGACTTCCACGCAGCATGTGGCCTCACCCCCGACGAGGTCGTGTCATTCATGGGCAGCACCTGAGAAACATTTCTATCTGCTGAAGAAGAAGCAGCCAGAAACACGACTGTCGTTCACCGGAGGTCAGAAAGATTACAAAAAAAAAAAAAGTAACATCGTGCCGTGGACAGTCTTGCAGAAATCTGCTACAGCCAACATGCAGTACTTGGTCCCGTTCTCCCCCCCGCGTCACCGACAAGCTTACCTCCAGGTGGCAGGGGACCACCTTGCATGGAACGATTGACTTTGGCGATCTGTTTTATTCATGGATGAGTCACGCCTCTGCACCTGCTATCGGGCTGAACGGGCGAGTCTGGAGACAGACCAGCGAACGCTGTGTGGACAGTTGTTCTGCTGAAAGAGGATCCCTAAGATGGTCCTGGTGTCACACTATGGGTGGCATTGGCGTCAATTCTCACTGTCTTCTTTTTGACCATACTGGTGAAGGAAAAGGATGTAAGGGGAATGCAGAACGTTATGTCAATCAAGTTCTTCGACCCGTCGTTTCTTTTTGTTTGTTTGTTTGCTTGTTTTCCCCACATCCACCAGAACATTATTCTCTAGAAGGACAGTGCACTACACAGCAGGGATAAACAGTAGTTCTAGCACTTGCACATGGTGTCGCTGCGATGGTTTGGTCCTCGATCTCCCCTGACCTTAAACCCGATAAAGCACCACTGGGGTTCAAGAGTGCGACCTTGACCACTCGAGACTAGCTCAACTGTCTCGGGCGATCCAGCAGGCTTGGAACAACATTCCGTATCATCATATCCATGTAAGACCGTCGCGACGCTGTTATCATGCCCATAGTGGGCACATCCATTACTGTGTTCATGGGGGATCACACCGCCAATGAATGAAACGGACCCATGAAATGAAAGCAAGTGCCCATATACTGATTCAAGGTAATTTTGTGGAGTGCAATTTCATTTCGTGGGTCTAATCAGACGGCTGAAATGTTTAAACAGTAAATGTACCCACACTCTATTTTTTTACATTTCCTTTGTCGATCTTTATCTGTTGTTGATAGAAGTGCGCATCATGGCATACTGCACAGCACAGTAGTATGTCTGGAATATATAGTCAGTGAATGTGCCCATAATGATACGACTGTGTTATGTTGTACAAAGAGTGAAACGACTGTGATATATTTAAATAACGGTGCGATCAGTATAGAGCTACTAATAATTCAGTGAGTAATATGAGAATGTAATATCATTAAAAACAGGCAGTTAGTATTTTGAAGGTATGTATTGCTAATAATAATAGTGCGCTGAATAACATAACTGATATATTGTAAGCAACATTCCAACCAGTAATATTACAGTAACATTTTGCCTTAAATAACACAATTAATTATTTGTATTATTTTGTTACAATAGTGCACGGAGTAAATACGCCGGTAATATACTACTACTACTAATGCAGTTAGTAAAATCACTGGCATATATTGTTACGAACAGTGCAGGCAGGTAATACGTTTGTAACGAATTGTCCATAATAGCCAATGATCGATGTGACCAAAGTGGCTATACAAAAAAACCGCAACACGCAGTGTGAATGCAATGCATTGTCAACAAGAGTGCGAACGGTTAATAGGACTGTTGTATGTGATGACATAGAAATGCGAAGAATGGAAACAATACATCGCCCAACTCAGTTCAGAGTTTTTTTGATTTCACAAACACATGTTGTGTACAAATTAGCTTTCACGCGTTTACAAAAATCCACAAAAAAAAACCGTCCCCCTTCCCAACCTACCCGCCTCCCCCCTCATCCTTCTCCCTTCTTCCTCCCGTCATACTCTCCTCCCCAATCTTTCTCCACTAAACTATTTTAAGATGTCATACTGATAGAAAACCTCACACTTAATTCAGAAGGGCCATAGAAAAGTTTAAGAAAAGATTTTTTTTTAAGACACAAACAAAAAAAAAACATGACACATATGGTAAACTCTTTTTCCCCTGGGAATGATAATATTCAACGGTGCTTGTTTGATTATATTGTAAATAACGTGACTCTAGGAAAAATGTTTTTAATTACTCTCTCTCTCTCTCTCTTCTCTCTTCTTCTCTCTCTCTCTCTCCCTCTCTCTCTTCTCTCCCTCTCTAGCAATCTGTCATTCTGTCTACTATCTATTCGTCTACCTATCTATCTACCTATCTATCTCAGCCCATGTGCACAATGTAAATGAACTGTGAACTGAGTAGATCACTGTGACAATGGATATCTTTTTGTTCTTTATGCAAAGCTTTACAGAATTAGATGACCCGAGGAGCGAACAAACCTCTGTCTCTGTCTCTCTCTCTCTCTCTCTCTCTCTCTCTCTCTCTCTCTCTCTCTCTCTCTCTCTCTCTCTCTCTCTCTCTCTCTATAGAAAAACAAAAATCGCCAGGAACAGGGCGGAACCCTGCGCGTTGTATTGTCTTTCCTGCACACAGCGTCCAGTAGTTTCTACATGAGTAAGTGTGACGCTTGTAGAAATACCTTACGCCAGGACTAGTAAATATCGGTAACAGTAAACGACATCAGTGGTGAATGGTGTCCCAATAACTACTACACTAAAAAAAACCAAACAAACAACACACACACACACACACACACACACACACACACACACACACACACACACACACACACACACACAACTACCATATCATTATGTAAAGCGGAATGGAGACTCGCCGAACTTTTTGGACATCGTGCGGACAGACATACAAACAGGCAAACGACGGACAAATGAACAAACCGACACACTGATAGGATCTTAAATAGTCCCCCGCCCAAAGGCGCAACCTTCACCTGGATGGTAAAAAAGAAAAGAAAACAAAAACAAAACAAAACGAAACGAAAAAATAAGGAAAACAATTGAACGAAGAAAGAAAGAAGCGAATGAAGCAACCAGTCATTCAACTGACCAATCAATCAATCGATAAAAAAGTAAATAATGAAAAATTCTGAATTAGAAATCACTAGGCCAGAGGAAAAGCACACACACATACACACACACACGCACGCGCGCGCGCGCGCGCGCGCGCACGCACACGCACACACACACACACACACACACACACACACACACACACACACACACACACACCGAGAGTAATTTACTAGGGGTCGTCGATTTTTGTATGATGTTGTAATTTAATCTCTCGTTCTCTTAATCGTTCTGATTATCATTAATTTACATTTAATTGTATACATTATATGAGAGCCGCTATGACATTCTGTATTTTACAAGTCCCGTTCTGGGAAATAATACACATATGTTGCCACGGTTAATGAACAGAAGGTATTTCCTCATAACTGCAATTGACCTCTTTTACTAGGTTACTTACTATTATGCTTCCTGCCTCACTTAAAATTTCCTTCCATATTGATCAAACCACAGTGTCGTGTATTTCTTCATGTTCCTCTGTCTGTCTGTCTGTCTGTCTGTCTGTCTGTCTGTCTGTCTCTCTCTCTCTCTCTCTCTCTCTCTCTCTCTGTGTGTGTGTGTGTGTGTGTGTGTGTGTGTGTGTGAGTGTGAGAGAGAGAGAGAGAGAGAGAGAGAGAGAGAGAGAGAGAGAGAGAGAGAGATATTTAAGATCAAAAGGCTATTTCAGTCTCAATAAATGCTAATGTGTGTGCTTACAAACAAGCAAACAAAAGCATTATCACTTTAGGCGAAACAATTTGACGACATTGTTCATCAGTGGCTAAGCGTAAGAGAGCATTAATGAACACTGGACCGCCCGCCAAACGAAGAGACCAACATACTACAAAACGGACACGGTACGTTTCGAGGTAGCGGTCTTGTGCAGGCGCGGCAAGCATCACTGAAACTCGGTCAGTTATCTTCCTCGGGCTGAATGGGAAGTGCGGAGAGGAACTGAAGCGAAAAGGAATAAACTTCGGCAGGAAGAAAATATGTGTTGAAATAGTGTTAATGATTACGATAACAATGACAATAATGATGATGATGGTGGTGATGGTAGTAGTAATAGTAGAAGTAGTAATAGTAGTGGCAGCAGCAGCAGCAGTAGTAGTAGTAGTAGTAGTAGTAGTAGTAGTAGTAGTAGTAGTAGTAGTAAAATAGAAAAGGAAATGACAAACAATGATTAAAATGAAATGTGACGACAAAATATCTTAGCAATGTGAGGTTGAAAATTAAGAAATGTACTGATCAAGTGGCTATTCATGTTTTTTTAAAAAAAAGATTGTATGCCGGCTTCTACCCAGAGCCGAGTATGAAGCGGGTTGAAATGGCAAGACTGGAAAATCATACAGTCGGTTTTTATCCACTTAAATGGACCATTTTGACACTTTTACTCAAACCTGCGGACCAACTCTGCAGGTGTCTGTATCTTCCGGACCTGGTTGACGCCAGGATATATCCTGAAAGGAAGCTTAGTGTACAGTCCTGTACAATCATGTAGTTTCTGGCCAGAGTAACACTCTAACGCACTATCTTCATTATCCTCACCACTTTGATCATCATAAAAAAGTCTCAAATTCTGTAACCCTTATGGTGGTCTACTCTCATGGTGATTTCACTTTCGACTTGCTCTCCAAGTCCATGCCAGTACTGGGTTTGTAATAAAACCGTCGGTTTCGGCAACTTCTCGGAGACTGTTATCGAATGGACGTGATGGTGGCCTTCTGAAGGGAGCGCTCATTTTTGCTCGTTCTACGTAATCATTTGATCAGCAGCGGTTCAAGTTGGTGGTGCCCTGTACATGTTGAATCAGAATCAACACTAGCAAAGCGACTCTGCAGCACTGCCGTGTCTCCTCCGGTGGGCTGCCTCGTGACGACCTAATTTTCACTGCTCCCTGTGAACTGCTGCCTGTGCTGTGGCTGCAACAGGACGAATCTGGGTGTAGTTGTGGATGAGGTGGACGGAATTAGCGGCAGCGGGCTAAGCACCACTTAGAGGTGAGGGGCAGAAGCGAGGGTGAGGCCACGGAAGATAAGGAAAAAAAAGAGAAGAAAAAACAAAACAACAAGAAAACAACACGACAACAGAACAAGACGCTACACGCTAATTTTCGTCAGCGAACAGGATATAATCTGTTTGCTTTCTCAGGTTGTCCTGTCATGCACACTAACATACATCCCTCCAGTCATTATGACCTTCATTACCATCAGTCCTTTAGCACTACGGCTTTTGAAATAACGATTCTCCACCCTCGACTCTCTGGGAAAGGCCAAAGGTCAGGCCTGTCCACTCCTGGGTGCTGTCCTCTCATCCCTTTCTTGTCTACTCTTTCTTCTGTGCCCAGTGACAGTGCCCTAAAGGATGGGTATTGTAAAACCGGGTGACCGAGAGGTGCGACCATACCTCATTTCAGCTCTCGTTTCTTCACTGTTGTCAGCAGGTCTTCAGGGGGCCAGTGGCTGCTCAGTCATCATAGGTTGACAGAATGAATATTTAGACACAGTAAGTAAGTAAGTAAGTGAGTAAGTCAGTCACTCAGTCAGTTATTCAGTCAGTCAGTATAAAAAAGTAATGTAAGTAAGTAAGTGGGTGAGTGAGTGGATGTCAGTAAATGAGTACATACATAAGTAAAGCAAGTAAAGTACAAGAAAGTAAAGTAAAGTAAGAAAGTGTAAAAAAAAAATCATCTCTCTCTCTCTCTCTCTCTCTCTCTCTCTCTCTCTCTCCATATATATATATATATATATATATATATATACATACACACATATATATATATATATATATATATATATATATATATATATCATGAACAATATAAAAATGTCCTTAAAAAATCTAAAAGCGCTCGACCAGCTAGGGAGCAACATCTGTTAAAAATACTGTAAAAAAATGGAGCATAAAAATCGACAAGCTTGTTTCGAGACTCTTTCCTCTTGCTCTCATCAGGATATCCTTCCCGTACACGCTGTCGTTCTTTTATACCGTGCGGTACCTGATTCCGTGACAATCTCATTCGTTGCACGTGTGTTCTGTGGTTCTTGTTGGGGTCTGTTCAGGTGGAGTGTGCTAACAAAGATTTCCATTTGTGCCTGCAATTGTTTACTATTTCTACTTTTGTGTTCAAAGTTGCTAGGTGGGGTTTACATAATATTAACCATTTTCTGTGGGAGCATAAGTTGCATTTTTTTGAAATATTGTTGTATGGAGTTGCTCTTTTTATGATTTTCCATGATATGCTGTATTCTATTTTTTATCTTTAAGTCTCCAAATGTATTTACTCAGCTCTGTTATATATATATATATATATATATATATATATATATATATATGTGTGTGTGTGTGTGTGTGTGTGTGTGTGTGTGTGTGTGTGTGTGTATGTGTGTGTGTGTGTGTGTGTGTGTGTGTGTGTGTGTGTGTGTGTGTGTGTGTGTGTGTGTGTGTGTGTGTGTGTGTGTGTGTGTGTGTGTGTGTGTGTATGTGTGTGTGTGTGTGTGTGTGTGTGTGTGTGTGTGTGTGTATGTGTGTGTGTGTGTGTGTGTGTGTGTGTGTGTGTGTGTGTGTGTGTGTGTGTGTGTGTGTGTGTGTGTGTGTGTACATGATAAGTGAGTGGTTGTGGAAGTGAGTGAGTCAGTACATAAGCGCCTTAGAGATCGATCGATCGAGGGAGTGTGTAGGAAAGTACGTAACTAGTATGCAGGCAGGCGAGTACGAAAAGTGAACAAAGCACAATCTTACACCAAATAAACAGGCTCACAGATCAGTCGGTAACAAACAAATAAACAAACTCACTCACTCACTCACTCACTCACTACTAACTAACTAACTAACTAACTAACTAACTAACTAACTAACTAACTACTACTAACGACTAACTAGACTAGCATACTAGACTGGACGAACTAGACTAGACTAGACTAACTAACTAACTAACTAACTAATAGCATACTAGACTGGACGACTAGACTAGACTAGACTATACTAGACCAGACTAGACTAACTAACTAACTAACTAACTAACTAACTACTAACTAACTAACTAACTAACTAACTAACGTATAGCAGACTAGACTGGACGACTTGACTAGACTAGACCAGACTAACTAACTAACTAATTAACTAACTACGACGAGAGAACAAATTCAGTAGAGGTGAAGTTGCCGGCGAATTCACTGCCCCGGCATAAACAAGAGATGAGCGAGATAAGATCATTATGATTTCACATGTATTGATTACCCTGCCCGTGTCTGTGTCTCTGTGACAGGAAACGAATCACACCAGCATAATATGAGATGGCATGAAATCTTTTCATTGGGAGAGAAGAAAACTGTTGATCACGTGTGAACCCTAAACATCCCAAACTTTGTGACAACGCCAGTTACTCCCAGCATGAAGAAAATCTAATGTTTTTCTGATCACATAGCAACCCCGTACACTGCACATCGTTCGGAGCCCTGGTCATTTTGTAAACATGTGGGAATTCCAGTCACTTCTGATTAGACTGAAACCCTTAACATGTCTGACCTTGAGAAAACTCCAATCACTTCTGACGCTGTGAACATTTCTTCTGACCCTGCGAGAGCTCAGATAATTTGTGATGCAGTTCTTTGTCTTTTCTTTTCTTTTCTTTTTTTTTTTTTTTTTTGCCTTGCTAAACGAGAACCCATATCATTTCTCATCTTGTGAGAACTCTAATCATTTCTGATTCTGTGAGAACCAACAAATTTCTGATCCAGAGAAAACCATTCCTGATCCTATCAGGATCCAAGCTAATTCTGATCCTGTGAGATTCCTGATTACCGTTGATCTGTAAGGATCCCAACTATCTGAGAACTATAATAGTTTCTTACCTCATGAGAGCTCCACTCAGTTCTAAACCCGTGAGGGCTCTATGCATTTCTGATCCTGGGTGAGCTCAAATAATTTTTGGCCATTTTAAATTCCCATGTAACATCTGAATCTGGGGAAAACCCAATGATTTCTGATATTTTGAGAATCTTCATAATTTCTGATGCTTTGTGAACTCCAATAATTTCTAATCCTGATTAGAGAACCCAGATTATGTTTGTTCACCGAAAACCCTAATCACCCTTGACCATATGAGAATACCAAATCATTTTGAGTTCTGTGTTAACCAAGATTTAATTTTTCCCACATGTAAGCCCTAATGTTGTCTGATCACATGAGAATCTAATCACTTTCTGATCCTGTGACAAACCCAGATTACTTTTGCCCACGTTTAAACCATAAATATTGCTGACCATATGAAAAATCACTCTCTTTTCTGATTCTGTAATAACTCAGGCTGTTATTGCCCACGTAAAACCCTAACCATCACTGACGAGGTGAGAACCTCGGTCAGTTTTTCAAATTTTGTCAGGACTCAAATCATTTATAACCACAGAAGAACCCCGACCATTTTCGATCGGAGAAAACCCATACCATTTCTGACAGTGCTAGAAACACCAACCATTCCTGATTCCGTGAGAATCCCGAACATTTCGGATTCTGTGAGAACTACGAACTTTTCTGATCCTGTGAGAGCCCCGAACATTTCTGGTTCTGTGAGAGCCCCCCGAACATTTCTGATTCTGTGAGAACCACGAACTTTTCTGATTCTGTGAGAACCACGAACTTTTCTGATCCTGTGAAAGCCCCGAACATTTCTGGTTCTGTGAAAGCCCCGAACATTTCTGATTCTGTGTGAACCCCGAACATTTCTGGTTCTGTGAGAACCCCGAACATTTCTGATTCTGTGAGAACCCCGAACATTTCTGATTCTGTGAGAACCCGAACATTTCTGATTCTGTGTGAACCCCGAACATTTCTGATTCTGTGTGAACCCCGATCATTTCTGGTTCTGTGAGAACCCCGAACATTTCTGATTCTGTGAGAACCCCGAACATTTCTGATTCTGTGTGAACCCCAAACATTTCTGATTCTGTGAGAACCCCGAACATTTCTGGTTCTGTGAGAACTCCGAACATTTCAGACCAAACCCCAACAATCTGTGTATCATTTCTATCTCTATATAAACCCCAATCATTTTCTATCCTGCGAAAACCCCAGTCATTCCTGCCCCTTTCAAACTTAAATCATACCTGACAACGTAAGAACCCTACCCGGATAATTTGTTTTATCTTCTGAGAGTCTTTGTCATTCTGATATGTAATAAAAAAAAAACAAAAAAAAAACAATTACTTCTGACCTCGCCAGAACCACAATGATTTATGATCGTGTGGAAACTACACTTAGTTTTGACCGTGTGAGAATCACAGTCAGTCATTCTGACTCTGTGCGTACTGACCACGTTAGTGGCAGTGAGCTCTGACCACATTAGAACCCCTATCGTTTCTGGCCACGAGAAAACCACGACTAGGTTTGACCCGATGAGAATCACTACGATTTCTGACCGTGTGAGAACTCCAGTCACTTCTGATCATGTGAGATTCTTGATTATTTCTGACTCGGAGAGAATCCCAGTCAGCTCTGACCAGATGAGAACCGTAGTCGTTTCTGGCCATGTGAAAATGCTGATCATTTCAGACTTTGTGAAAACTCCAGTCATTTCCGATCCTGTGAAACACTAACTATTTTTGACTTCGTTAGAACCTCAATCATTTCTGGCCTTGTGAGAACGCCAATCTTTTTTTTTTTTTAACTGGTGAAAACCCCGATCATCTTTTATACTATATGAGAGTCTTCCCTGGTCATAACGTTTCACACACACACACACAAAAAAAACAGTCCTCGTGTTTCCGAGACGGAAATTTGTCCACACTGTTTTGTAAAGAGGAAGAAGAAGAAAGAGGAGGAAGTGGAGGAGGGGGAGGAAGAGGAGGAGGGAGGAGGAAACGACATCGACGACCACGACGACGACCACGACCACGACCACGACCACGACCACGACGAAGCAACGGAAGCAGAGGCTGAAGAAAAAGCAGCAGCAGCAGCAGCAGTAATAAGAACAGTAGAAATAGCAGCAGCTGCAGCAGCAGCAGTAGCGGTAGTAGTAGTAGCAGCAGCAGCAGCAGCAGCAGCAGCGGTGGCGGTAGCAGT
>JADBJO010000533.1:421596-426596 GCA_016801955.1 Conus betulinus | reverse complement strand
TTCGAGTGGGAGGGAAACGCACGCAAACGCGTAAAAAAAACACGGACATTTAGGGTGCGCGATTGCGTCACACACACACACACACACACACACACACACGCACGCACGCACACACACAACACACACACACACACCGTGAGCGCTTGCTTGCTTTCGCGTAGTTTCTGTATTTGTTATTTTGCATATTGCTCGACGTAAGAGATGCGTTTTCTACACTGCTCAGCAGTTCTGATTCCATTGGCTCTTTTCGTAAGTTAGAAGTGATTTCGTCAACACACAACTCCTGTCACTGTCAATGCCAATTATGTCGTTTTTTTTTTTTTTTCTCTGTCCCTCTGCATAGACATTGAACGTTCACTTGTTTGGTTAATGGTGAGCACTGAACTGTGTGTATGATTTAAAAAAAAAGGGGGGAACAAACTGCAGCGTTGCTAAACAAAAAAAAAACAACAAAAAAAAACAACCCCCCCCCCCCCCCCCCCCCCCTCAAAAAAAGAAAAAAGCCAAAATATGAATAAACCCACACAATAGGGCGCAAAGTTACACTATTTGCATACACAGTACAAAACAGACAACACTTACTGAAACACAGTACAAAGCAGACAACATCTATTGAATACACAGTACAAATCAGACAACATTTATTGAATACACAGTACACAACAGACAACACTATTGAATATACGGTACAAAACAGAGAACACTTGTTGAATACACAGAACAAAACAGACAGATTGGATACACAGTTATTGAATACACAGCAGTACAAAACAGACAACACATATTGAATGCACAGTACAAAACAGACAACACTTATTGTATACACAGAACAAAACAGACAACACTTATTGAATACACAGAATAAACAGACAACACTTATTATTGAAACACAGTACAAAACTGACACAACACAACACTATTGAATACACAGTACAAAAGCAGACAACACTTATTGAATACACAGAACAGAACAGACAACACTTATTGAATACACAGTAGAAAACAGACAACACTTATTAAAGAACACAGAACAAAACACAGACACACACTTATTGAATATACAGTCCAAAACAGACAACACCTATTGAATACACAGTACAAAACATACAACACGTATTGAATACACAGAACAAAACAGACAAGCACTTATTGAATACACAGTACAAAACAGACAACACTTATTGAATACACAGAACAGAACAGACAACACTTATTGAATACACAGTACACAACAGTCAACACTTATTGAATACACAGCACACAACAGACAACACTTATTAAATACACAGTACAAAACAGTCAACACTTATTGAATACATAGTACAAATAGACACGCACAGTACAAAACCGACAAGACTTATCTAATACACAGTACATCATCGTCATCATCATCATCATTATTATCACTATTATTATTATCATTATTGTAGTTACCATAGTAGTAGTATTAGTAGTAGTAGTAGTAGTAGTAGTATAGTAGTAGTAGTAGTACTAATACTAGTAGTCGTATGATTATCATTATCATTGTTATCATTATCGTTATTAGTATCATATTATTGTAATAACCAGCAATGTCTCCTTCCCAACAGCCTCGTTTTCATTCCACATCCATTTTGCGTCCAATTTGAGGAGATAAGTGATTGCTCGTTCTTTGTTTTCATTGTCTTGAGCGTTGTTTATCTTGCCTGAAGAAGACCAGAAAGGTCGAACGTGTCGCGTTTTGTCTTGTAATTTGTTTGTCTCTTTCGTTCGGCGGAAGGATGATATGTCTTTCAAGTTTGTTTGAATTTCCGCCTGCTGTAACCTCACTTTGAAATTATTGCCGAGTGGAGTGTAATATCCGGTCTCATATCACACTCTTCCTGATGATCTCTGGATGACTTGTCCAGTCTAGAAGGGTCTGACGTGCACTTTTCAGTCGTTGAACAGTGCCACAAAGAAAGAGTTGAGCAGACTGTCTATCCCCCTCACTGATCTAAAAGCTCAGCCCAGGCGTACATCAAAGACCTCTACGTAAGAGGAATGGAACTCACAGACGAAGAACAAACTGTTCAAAATCCGTCCAAACCTGGAGTTTTTTTTACCATATACACGAGGCGGCGGCCGTAAAGAAGAAACATTTTTTTTGTGCTCTTTGCATAAGACCACACCTTTTACACCCATTCTTATCTTTTAAAAGGCGAAGAAGCTCCATTGCGCATTCTCTGTCATGTACTACTCACAGAGAACCATATTTTTTGAGAGTGTTGGGACTCGCATGATGTAAGCCATAAACATTTTACAGCAGACTCCATGAAAAACTTGCCTACAGATGTCCCACCTGAAGTGATTTAAGAATTTCTGAAAGAGATCAACATTTTCCATCTGATCTAAAAATTTCTCTCATAAAAAGATTTTTAACAGAATTTCCGGTGCGGTTTTTTTTAAATTTTTTTTTTTTTTTTTTTTTAGAAGGCGTATTTCAAAGAATATGTGAATTTTTTTTTTGTGAAGGACTTGGGAGTTGACTTGAATGTGGCGACAGCCCTGACATGAGCAACATATCTTCACTGTTCATACCAACCTCAGTCTACATTTTATGATCAGCAAGGAACTGTCTGTGGCAATGTCAATATCCACTACCTTTCTCCCTGGTTATCGATGGATTGCTTGAACCAATATCAATGTGCACGTACTTTGTTCCTGCATAGAGTTGATTTGTGTGTATCAATATCATTGTAGGCTCTCTTTGCTACTGGCTTTTATTGTATCGAATTATTGATACCAATATCAATGTCCACTCTCTTTGTTGCTGGTTAGAGTTAATGTGTTTGTATCAATATCATTGTAGGCTCTCTTTGCTACTGGCCTTTCTAACATCGAACTGTTGATACCAACATCAATGTCCAGTCTCTTTGTTCCTGGTCAGAACTGAACTGTCGAATGTCCACTTTCTGTGCTATTGTTCAGCGTTGAACTGTTTATACCGATATGAATGTTTCTTGATTTTGTTACTGGTTAGCGTTGAACTTTTTTTTTTTTTTTTTAACCCAATATCAGTGCCTTGTCAGTAGCTGGTGACTGTTGAAAGGTCTGTGCGAATATCAGTGTCCGTCTTTGTCTGTTACCAATTAGCGTTGAACTGTTACTACAAACATCGGTGTCCACTTTTCTTGTGAATGCTTGGCGTTGAACTGGTTACACCATGTCAATGTCCATTGACCCCCCCCCCCCCCCCCCCCACACACACACACACATCCACACTCCCACCTGTTTTTAAAGTTGTTTTTATGTGATGTCCCTGCTCCCCCTTCCAAACATTTACTTTTTCACGGCAGTGTACTCCATAATGCGAAACGAGAATGAAATTCTGTCACCACCACCACCTTCTCACGACAAACCTCACATTCCTTGCTCGTTCCTCATCCTCTCCCTTCATTTTTTTGTTTTCATTCTCAACCGTTAAGCAACGTTTCGGCCATGATTTTACTACAGATCTTTAAAAAAATATATTGGACTTTTCCCTCTTGACCCCCCCCCCCCCCCCCCCCCCCCCTTTCCCCTTGCATCATATCAATGGATAGCTTATTACACACATTTTTCCATCTGTCTGCCTGTCTGTCTGTCTACTTTTCTCTGTCCCTCATCAGTGGCAGCTGCACTCTCTCTCTCTCTCTCTCTCTCTCTCTCTGTCTCTCTCTCTCTCTCTCTCTCTCTCTGTGTCCTCTCTTCTCTTTTACTCTCTGTCTCTCTCTTGTCTCTCGTCTGTCTCTCTGTCTCTCTCTCTCTCTCTCTCTCTCTCTCTCTCTCTCTCTCTCTCTCTCTCTCTCTCTCTCTCTCTCTCCTGTCTCTCTCTCTCTCCCTTGCCCTACCTCAATGACACAGTATGCAGACCTCCCCTTTCCCCCCTCGCCCCCTACACCCACATTCTCACTGACGAATCGGACAAAGTGTCCCCAGTGACTCCTTGGCTCCCATGTGAAGCAGACGAGCTGAACCGCATCATATTGTGTTTCAGATCATAAAGGCTCGTCCGCTGAACACACGATGAGGGCGGTGGAACAACGATGACCAAAGTTCAGATGACCTACCCTGTGAGCGTCAACTCTTCAGCGCGGACATTTCCAGAGGAGGAGGGGAGGGGGGGGGGGGGGGGGGGGGGGGGGGGACTCTCCACATGACATTTCCAATGAGAGAGGGCAACACTGCAGACGACAATGGAGTAAGATGCAGCAACCCACATAACATTTCCCAGAGGGTGACCATTCTTCACATGACCTTTCCAATGACAGGGGCACCACTGCAGTGGACATTTTCCTGAGGGGAGACAACTCTCCACATGACATTTCTAACGAGAGGAGCAACACTGCAGATGACATATCCAGAGGGGAGACAACTCTCCACATGACATTTCCAATGAGAGAGGCAACACCGCAGAGGACATATCCAGAGGGGAGACAACTCTCCACATAACATTTCCAATGAGTGGGGCAAAACTACAGAGGACATTCCTAGAGGGGAGACAACTCTCCACATGGCATTTCCAATGAGAGGGGCAACACCGCAGAGGACATTTCCACAGGGGTGACAACGCTCCACATGACATTTCCAATGAGTGGGGCAACACCGCAGAGGACATTTCCACAGGGTGACAACTCTCCACATAACATTTCCAAGAGAGGGCCAAAACTACAGTGGACATTTCCACAGGGATGACAACTCTCCACATAACATTTCCAATGGGAGCAACACTGCAGACGACAGTGGAGTAAGATGCGACACTGCACATGACATCTCCAGTAACAGTCAACAATAAAAGGAATTCCCGGTGAGGGGCAACATTCTAGATGATATTTCTCATGAGGACAACACTCTAGATGACATTTCCATTGAAGGTCACACTCTAGATGACATTTCCAGTGAAGGGCACACTCTTGGTGACATTTCCGGTGAAGGTCACACTCCGAATGACATTTCCGGTGAAGGAAGACATGCCGGGTGACATATCATTTCCAGGAAGG
>JADBJO010000533.1:406596-411596 GCA_016801955.1 Conus betulinus | reverse complement strand
CGACAGCGATGTTAAAGAACAGAGGAAGAGCACACAGAATGGCCTCGCCTTCGACCATTCTGTGATCCTTCATTTGCACTAGTTTCGATCCCTGTCATTGCCCATACGTTGGGTCATCCCTCCCTTTGAAGTTTGGGGTCTGAAGCCCGAGGTGATTAAACCCACGATCTTTCCTTCAGAGCGAGCGGTCAGAGCAGCAGTCCAAACAGGGAAGAAGGCGATGTGAAGGGACAGGCCAGGGACAGATCCGATGTGTCAGACCGGAGTGAAGAATTCAGTCTGCACCGGACAGAGGGGCACGCTCAGTAATCACACCCCATTAGCTCCACACCTTAATTGTCCGCCGGTCCTAACTAAAGGGGGGGGGGCTGGGCATTGATCGGACCGGCATGGACACGCCCGACCCACGGCACGAGATGTGAGATCAGGGAACGACATCGACAAGGTCTGGGTCAGGAGGAAAGCCAGCTATCTGTCATCCCTTCTCTGCCACAGCCACTGGTTGTTGGTGGTGGAGGACGGAGACATCTGTCAAACGGATTCTGGTCTGTGTGCACAGAGACATGATGGAAGACGAAACGAAATGAGGTTGAAGGTAAAAGCAAAAGGGAGAAGGATGTTATTCATTATTTCATTATTTGTTCATTTCTTTGTTATTTATTCGTTTGTTTATTTAGCTATTCACTTATTTATCTATTTACCTTTTGCATGTGATCAAAGATTTCTTCTGCCACCATATCCTCCCCCCCCCCCCTTTCTTTTTGTATTCCCCCTAACCTTTCTGTACCTTTCCCTACCTGTCCTGTTTTCACTATCTTCCTTTCCTTCGTAACTCTCCTTACTTCCCCTTTCGTTCCCCTCCCCTACTTTCTCTACCCTTCTTTTCGTTTTCTTACTTTCTCTACCCTTCTTTTCGTTTTCTTACTTTCTAGGCAAAGGGGAGGAAACCCCATTTTCTCTACTTTTCCTACTTCCCCCCCCCCCCCCCCCCCCTCCCCTTTCTCCCTAGGAAAACTTCCCCTAGGAAACCAGAAAAGGTCAACATTTGGCTACTCTCGTCTACTTTTCCTACTACTTCCCCTACCTTTCCTACTTCCCCTACCCTTCCCCTACCTTTTTACTTCCCCTACCTTTTCCTACTTCCCCTACCTTTTCCTACTTCCCCTACTTTCCCCTTTTCCCTACCCTTTTCCTACTTCCCTTACTTCCTACTTCCCCTACCTTTTTCCTACTTCCCTACCTTTTCCTACTTCCCCTACCTTTTCTACTTCCCCTACCTTTTCCCTACTTTTCCTACTTCCCCTACCTTTTCCTTTTCCCCTACCTTCCCCTACCTTTCCCTTCCCCTACCTTTTCCTACTTCCCCTACCCCTACTTCCCCTACCTTTTTCCTACTTCCCCTACCTTTTCCTACTTCCCCTACCTTTCCCTACCTTTTCCTACTTCCCCTACCTTTTCCTACTTCCCTACCTTTTCCCTACCTTTTCCTACTTCCCCTACCTTTTCCTACTTTTTCCTACTTCCCCTACCTTTCCCTACTTCCCCTACCTTTTCCTACTTTTCCTACTCCCCTACCTTTTCCTACCTACTTCCCCTACCTTTTCCTACTTCCCCTACCTTTCCTACTTCCCCTACCTTACCCTGGCTTCTTTCTTTTTCTTTTCTGTTCTCTCAAATTTTCACATCTTCCCCGTTGTTTCTTTTTTGAACTCCCGTTCCTTTTTCCCATTTCCCCGCCTTTTTACTTACCCCCTTACCTTTTCCTGCTTTCCTTTCCTTTTCCTGTGTTCCTTAATTTATCCCACTTTCTCTTAAATTTCCTTCTGTCACAACCTTTTTTTTTTTTTTTTTTTTTTTTTTTTTTTTCAGTTACGTTTTCCTGCTTTCCCCGCCTTTTTTTTTTTTTTTTTTTTTTTTTTTTACAACTTTTCCCCCCCCCCCTTTTCAAACTCCCCCCCCCCCCCCCCCCCCCCCCCCCCCCCTACTTTCATTCTTTCTCCTACCTTGACCTGCTTGGCGTATTTTGTCCTATCTTCCGTACGTTTTCTTAATTTCCCCACCTTTCCATTCTTCCCTCTGTTTTCCTACTTTACCCATCCTTTCCTACTTCCCCTACCTTTTCCTAGTTTCCGTGCCCCTACGTTTTCCTAGTTCCCCTTGTCTTTTCTACTTTCGCTATCCTTTCTCGTCTTCCATATCTTTTCGTGCCTTCGCTCCGTCTCCAACTTTTTTTGTTGTTGTTGCTTTCCCTACATTTTCCTGTTCGCTCTACAATTTCATGCTTCGCCTGCCTTTTCCTGTTTTTACTCCCCTTTTCTGCTGTCTCTTTCTGTTCTGTTCCTATTCTCTCTACTTTCATGGCCATTTTCTAATTTCTTTACCTTTTCTTAGATCCATTATCTTTCTCAGTTACCATACCTTTCTCTACATTCCTCTCACAATGTTTATTTTCCATACTTTTTTTTTTACTATTTTCTTCTCAATTGTATTTTGTAGATTTCTTTTCGTTTTTTTTTTTTTTTTTTTGTTTTTTTGTTTTTGTTTTTTTACTTTTTTTACATTTTCTTTTCTAATTTTTCCCTGCCTTTTCAAACATCGTTTTTTTTTTTTGTTGCTACTTTCTGGTAATTTATCATTCTGAAAAATAAAAATGTATGCAGATAAACTATTGAAATACAACATACTTGCCACGGTGTGTACGCTTCTCTGTAATAGACAAAAACCCATGATGAAACTTTGAGTGTGCGATGATTGCGTTGGCCTCTTCCTTTCCTTTTTTTTTCTCTTTTGTTTTACGATTTAGTGTGTGTGGCAATCTGCTTCTTACACACGTTATAGCACTGGGACATGGATATAATAGTGATAAGAAGAAGATACAATAAACATAATCAACCAAAAGTATTTTAATTTAAAAAGAATGTGTAACATGGCCCACGTTTTCTATATGCAATGAGGCTGCCCCTTCTTTTTATATTCCTTTTGTTTGTTTCTCTATCATCCGTGTTTAATACACAACTGTTTACCAAACTAGCCTTGTCTGGAAAACAAACACTAGACTAGCGCTGTTTTACAAACAAACAATTGATGAGCCAGCTGTGTCTGGGTTTATTTTTTGCTTTTGAACTTATGAGATTCGGTGCTGGCTATAAATGATCGTATTTTTGTTAGTGTGCGTGCATGTGCTGTGTTGTGTGTGTGTGTGTGTGGGGGGGGGGGGGGGGGGGGGAGGGGGGGGGGGGGGGGGGAGGGGGGGGGGAGGATGCGTATGTATATGTGTAGTGTAATTTTTTTTCAGCGTTCTAATATTGATGTGTTTGGATACTGTGTTTTACAGAAGAGTGCTAGGCTGTTTGCTGTTGTTGCTGAAGTGTGTTCCTAGTAGTTATCCACATCTTCTACCTTTTCTTACTACTGGGTTGTTTCTTTCTTAGTTCCATCTCCTCTGAACGGTACAGTTAAGAGGAACACGAAACAGTACATACAATGTATGAACGTGTTGTTGAATAACGAATGTATGGAGTTGTACGACTCTCTCTCTCTCTCTCTCTCTCTCTCTCATCTCTCTCCTCTCTCTCTCTCTCTCTCTGCGCGCGCGCACGTGTGTGTGTGTGTGTGTGTGTGTGTGTGTGTGTGTGTGTGTGTGTGTGTGTGTGTGTGTGTGTGTGTGTGCGAGCGCCCCTATGAAAGTATTTTTTGCTTTCTTTTCCACTTCCTATTCCTTTTGTATTTTCCCTCTCTTTCTGTGATTTCTCCTACATATTTTCCTAGTTTTCCTTTTTTTTTTTTTTTTTTTTAAAACCTTTTTCTGTTTTCCCTACCCTTTCCTATTTTTCCTACCTTTTCCTACTCCGACCTCTGTTTATCTGTTTTACGTACCTTTTTTTTTTCTGATTTCCCCCATCTTTTCGTACTTTTCATATCTTCCTCATATTACCTAACTTTTCGTATGCTTTCTACAGTTTCTTAGCTTCTGGCTACTTTTCCCCACTTTCCACATCTTTTTCCTTCTTCATACTATGCTTTCCTCTTTTCCATCTTGGGTTTTTTTTTTTTCCTGCATTCCTCTACAGTTTCCAAGTTTCCCTTGCTTTTTCCTACTTTCCTTACCTCCCCCTTTCAGTTTTCCTTACTTCCCTCTCCATATTCCCTACTTTCCTTTCTTTTTCTACTTTTTTTTTTCCTCCTCCGATCTTTTCCTACTTTCCCATACTTTTCCAGCCTTCCATATTCTTCCTATATTTCCTGTTTTGCTTGCTTTCCCCTTTCTTTTCATACATCCACTCCATTTTCCAATTTTCAATACTTTTTCTACTTTTTCTACTTTTCTGGACTTTTCCCTTCACTTCCTGACCTTTTTCTTCCCTGGCTACCTTTTCTAACTTTCCATTACTTTCTCTTCTTTCCAAACATTGGGAAGTTTCCACACTTCTTCTGCTTTCCCTGCCTTGTCTTCTTTCCTCTTTTTTGCCCTACTTGACCGCCACGTTTTTCTTACTTTCCATTCTATCCTTAATTTTCCATTTCTTCCCTGTACTTTTCCTACCGTTTACTACTTTCTGTATCCCCCCCCCCCCCCCCACACACACACACACACACACACCTTCATCTACTTTTTCCTACATCTTCCTATTTCACTTCTTTATTCCCAGATTCACGACCCTTTCCTACTTTCCCTATCTTTTCCTGTTGTCCGTTTCTTTGATAATTCATCTCACCACTTACTCTAAGAGAGAGAGAGAGAGAGAGAGAGAGAGAGAGTCCAGGAGAGAGAGAGAGAGAGACAACCACTGTTCCGTGAGTGGTTTTCCCACGTCGCTCCGGTTAAGTGACAAAAACAATTATCCACGTCTACTTCTATGAAATTTTCACCACTCACGTTAGGTGACAGAACCCACCCAGCTTTACTTCAGTGACACTTTCACCTCTCATGATTTGTACCAGAAATATCTTCCTCCACTTCAGCGGTCTTCCTCACTAATGTAACGTGTAACTGAGACAAC
>JADBJO010000533.1:384096-399096 GCA_016801955.1 Conus betulinus | reverse complement strand
CACGCCCATCCTTCTACACTATACCGCACCCCACACGCCTTTCTTCTGTACTATACCGCACCCGACATGGCATTCTTCTACACTCTACCACACCCCACACGCCACCCTTCTACACTAGACCACACCCCATCCTTCTACACTAGACCACACCCCACCCTTCTACACTAAACCACTCCCCACATGTCATTCTTCTAAAGTAATTCACCCCCCCACGAACCATTCTTCTACACTAGACCACACTCCACACGCCATCTTTCTATACTATACCACATCCCACACGCCATCTCTTCTACACTAGACCACATCCCACACGCCATCTTCTACACTAGACCACATCCTACACGCCATTCTTCTGCACTAGACCACATCCTACACGCCATTCTTCTGCACTAGACCACATCCTACACGCCATTCTTCTGCACTAGACCACATCCTACACGCCATTCTTCTGCACTAGACCACATCCCACACGCCATTCTTCTACACTAGACCACATCCCACACGCCATTCTTCTACACTAGACCACATCCCACACGCCATTCTTCTACACTAGACCACATCCCACACGCCATTCTTCTACACTAGACCACATCCCACACGCCATTCTACTACACTAGACCACATCCCACACGCCATTCTTCTATACTAGACCACATCCCACACGCCATTCTACTACACTAGACCACATCCCACACGCCATTCTTCTACACTAGACCACATCCCACACGCCCATTCTTCTACACTAGACCACATCCCACACGCCATTCTTCTACACTAGACCACATCCCACACGCCATTCTTCTACACTGTACCACATCCCACACGCCATTCTTCTACACTGTACCATATCCCACACGCCATTCTTCTACACTGTACCATATCCCACACGCCATTCTTCTACGCTGTACCACATCCCACATGCCATTCTTCTACACTGTACCATATCCCACATGCCATTCTTCTACGCTGTACCATATCCCACACGCCATTCTTCTACACTGTACCATATCCCACACACGCCATTCTTCTACGCTGTACCATATCCCCACGCCATTCTTCTACGCTATACCATATCCCACATGCCATTCTTCTACGCTATACCATATCCCACACGCCATTCTTCTACACACTATACCACATCCCACACGCCATTCTTCTACGCTATACCATATCCCACACGCCATTCTTCTACACTAGACCACACCCCACGCTCCATTCTACCATGCAAAACAACACTCCTTTCCACTCTATTATGCTACACTGCGCAGTCCATTCCGCTTCACTGCATTATACTCCACACTGCCTTCCACTCCACTGTGCCACACCACAATTCACCGTACCACACCCTACTGTCCATTTGACTACACAACAACACATTCCATAGTCCGTGCCACTCCACTATACAACACTTCCCATTCCACTTCATTCAGCTGTACCGCTCTTCACACCCCAAACGTTCTACTGTGTTACACACCTCACACTCGATTACACTATACTATACTCCATCCTCCACCACCACACCCTGCCCACCATTCTACTACACTGTACCATACCACACACAACCCCCATTACACTAAGATATCCCACAACCCACATTCCGTCCGTGTCTTACTACATTACATTTATTAAACCAGTAGGTTTGCTGATTGAGGCTGACGGTGACAGAGGAAACATCGATAAGAGCAGGTGAATAGTTTGATAACACAGGACAAATGTAAACAAAGTCAGTGTCAATCATAAGAAAGGCGAATCAGAGAATTAACTGTAAGAAAGGCAAAGGCAAGTGTTAAGTTTAAGAAAAGCACGCAAGACCAATGTGAACTGTAAGAAAGGTAACAAGACCAGTATCAGCAGTAAGAAAGGCAAACAAGACCGGCGTCAACAGTAAAAACAACAACAACTGACAAACAAGGCTAGTGTTAAGCAAAAGAAAGGCAAACAAAAACGACGTTACCTTAAAAGACAGCAAAATCAGCAGTGTCCACATTATTTTCATTAATTTATTTGCCATTTTGAAAAGGTTGCTTCCTCACAAATTCTCCACATTTCTTCCTTTCAATTACTGGAAGACAAAACTTTTCCTCCTCTCAACTCCCGTGTCCCAATTCTTCTTTCGCTGCTGCTCTCCCCTTTCCCACTGATGTCCCTGCTCCTGGTCCCTGTTTTGCTGGCAGGATGGGGGAAGACAAACCGCCACTTAATTAAGCTGCCCTGCTGCAAGTTCCACAACCCCGGCAAACAGACCTTCTGTTTGCGCCTAGAATTACTTCCCCTGGCTCCCAGGATTTCAGCATTTCCTCAACAACGTTTGAGGCACGGCAAGGCCATGTTTAGGGGAAGGAAGAAGAAGGGGGAAGGGGGGAGGGTGGGGGGAGATGTTGGGGCGGCGTCCATGTCATGTTTTTTTCCCTCCCTTGCTCGGGTCGTGGGTGTGGTGTGTGTGTGGTGGAAGGTCCCACGTGGAGGTCGTGTCGCTATGAAAGCCAAGGAGGGCAGATTCATTTTCAGGCATCTGCTTTGTTTGCAGAGAGGCCGGTGGCACGGGACAGCTTCCGGCGTGGCATCAGGGAGAATTCGTGCCGCGGAGAAAGCAGGCTGACACTGGCTGGTCTCCGCCTGACTCCCACAGTCGGTCCACTGATGACTTCAGGGTGTCGTAGATCCCGGGGCCGGTGGTTCTCTGCCGCACTGATGTCAAAGGGTGATATCGGAAATGGAGACCAGCTGATGTGGTGTGGGGGGAAGAATCGGTCCTTTATTTGTGAGACTATTCTGTTATCTTTATTTGTAAGACTGCTCTATTATTAATCTTGATCGTGAGATCACTCTGCCATCAACATATCTCATCACTGTCTCATCTCCTTGTTCGTTGTAGGACCACTTTGCCAGCAACAATCCACATTGTGAGACTGGACTGACAACATCAATATTCGTAATCTCGAGATCAGTGTTTCTTTTTAATTTTGAAATCAAAGTTCCTCATTGTAAGACCACTTTGTCATCAACAGCCCTCGTTAGAGATCAGCTTGTCACGAACATTTCCTCTGAAACATTGCTGTTTTCTTCATCGCTTGGCTTAAAGTGTTTGTGAGGACTTCGAGGTCTTCTTTAAGCAGTAATGATGGGCAGACATTTCCTCTTGTATGCACTTAGAATTGTTCAGCGCAGCCATCTTATTTAAGACTCATTTAACGATTGGCAATAAGGCATTTCATTTACAAACTGGCAATAAAGCATCTCAGTCATAGGCTGCTAATAATGCATCTCATTCACAGACTGGTGACGAGGCAGTTCATTCACAGACTAGTAATGAGGTGATTCATTCACAGACTAGTAACGAGGTGATTCATTCACAGACTGGTAACGAGGCAGTTCATTCACAGGCTAGTAATGAGGTGATTCATTCACAGACTAGTAATGAGGCAGTTCATTCACAGACTAGTAACGAGGTGATTTATTCACAGACTAGTAATGAGGCAGTTCATTCACAGACTAGTAACGAGGCGATTAATTTATAGACTGGGAACAGGGCATCTCATTAACAGGCTGGTGATGAGGAATGTTATTCACACAGGCCGATGATAAGGCATCTCTTTCATACTCTGGCGATAGTGCTCTCTTTCACTCTCTGGCGATAAGGCATCTCTTTCACTCTCATGCGATAAGGCATTTCTTTCACTCTGGCGATAAGGCATCTCTTTCACACTCTGTTGATAAGGTATCTCTTTCACACTCTGGCGATAAGGCATCTTTTTCACAGACTTGTAAGAAAGATCTCTCTCTCCTCTCTCTCTCTCTCTCTCTCTCTCTCTCTCTCTCTCTCTCTCTCCACACACACACACACACACACACACACACACACACACACACACACACACCTTTTTGGTCACACACACACACACACACACACACACACACACACACGCCAAAAACACCATCCATCAGTGATAATACCATGTACAAAAAACAAGTAGAACAACGCCAAAAACCACCATCCACATACAATGGAAATGATATCACATGTACCAAAAAACAACTCATAATGGAAAGAGGATTCTTCCATCCAAATCTAGTTTATTTTTTTCACCGATAGACAGTGAGCCTTTGAAGAACTATAACCAATAACTGATCAAGACAAACTTCATCGCTCATTCATAAGGAGTTGGAGGGGAAGCTTCTATATTTCTTTTTCACGTTATCAACACAAATTCAGTCCAGGTAAATCACATAATCACAGCTGAGTCTGTGGAAGCGAACAATTTCGTCAAGCAAAAACCCCCACCCATAACGTTGTCACGGTTTTAAGCAGTGAGCCGATTGTACACGCACGAACCAAGGAAAGTAATATTCGGTTTTTTTTTGTTTGTTTGTTTGTTTGTTTGTTTTTGTTTTGTTTTTTTGTCTACGCACAAATCAACGTAAATTAAGCCGATGACATATCCCGGTGTGAAATCTCTGAAACTCTCTTCTGCTGCCAGAAAGTTTTTTGGTTTTTTTTAAATTCGCTGTCGGGATTCGAACCGATATCCCCTGGATGATAAATGGCACAAGACCAGGTCGCTGGTGATAAGGCATCTCATTTACAGTCAGGACTTTTTAGTCGCGTTCTTTTCAGTCGTGTGAACGTCTTTTTTTTTTTTTTTTTTTTCCCCCCTCTGTTTCATCCACGATTTACCTTGGCACAGGCGTGACGTTCATTACCATCTTCTGACTATGCTCCCGTGATTTATATTGTTCTACATTCTCTACGAGAATTATTTTTGCAGTTTTCACGGATATATTTTTTGTGTATATGCTCTTTTCTCTGCTCACGGTTGATTCACAGAAGCGCAGGCTCACAGTCACTCAAGCTTTGATTATTATTTGCATGGAACATATACAAACTCAGCGTCTGTGCCGACCTGTGTCAGAACAATAAAACATGCAGGTATTTTCTCTCTGTCTCTGTCTGTCTGTCTGTCTGTCTGTCGCCGTGTGTGTGTGTGTGTGTGTGTGTGTGTGTGTGTGTGTGTGTGTGTGTGTGTGTGTGTGTGTCTCTCTCTCTCTCTCTCTCTCTCTCTCAACTCTCTCTCTCTCTGTGTGTGTGTGTGTGTGTGTGTGTGTGTGTGTGTGTGTGTGTGTGATATCGATTTACAAATACAAAGACACACAGAGTACACACACTCTCTCCTCTCTCACTCTCTCACTCTCACACACACACACACACACACACACACACACACACACACACACACACACACACATACACACACACACATACATACATACACACACACGCGCGCGCATATACACACACACGCATATACACAGAGAGAGAGAGAGGAGAGAGGCATACGCATATGCACAAATATGCACATACATAGAGAGAGAGAGAGAGAGTGGGGGGGGAGGGAGGGAGAGGCACACATGTATCCACACATACACAAATACGTACATATAGAAAGAGGGGGAAAGGGCAACAGATATACACATATTTACACAAATACACGCAGAGAGAGAGAGAGAGAGAGAGAGGGAGAGAGAGAGAGAGAGAGAGAGAGAGAGAGAGAGAGAGAGAGAAGGCACGCAGAGGGTCGATTGCGACCTTTGAGTTTCTAAATTGGTTGTGAGGTAAATGACAACAGCCAAGTGTACACACGATTACAGCATGCCCAATCAATTTCAGAACAAACTAAGAAAAATACTCCCAGCTTAATTGAATCGATTCACCGTCGGGGAGAGAGAGAGAGAGAGAGAGAGAGAGAGAGAGAGAGAGAGAGAGAGAGAGAGAAGAGAGAAGAGAAGAAGAAGAAGAAGAAGAAGAAGAAGAATGAAGAATATGAAGAAAGTAAAGTAACACAGAAAGAAAGAAAGAAAGAAAGAAAGAAAGAAAAGAAGAAGAAAGAAGATCGCAACAACCATGAAAAGGTATCAATTTCTTAGTTGTTGAAGTTGAAGATTTCACCACACTGCTAAGAGAATCAAATTGGTGGGCAGAAAGAAATTTAGTCCGTGTATAATGTTCAGCCGAAGCAGGTACGTACGTGCACGCTGTGAGCATAAACAACAACAGAAACATCACAATCATCATCGCCGAACCAGGCACAACCACGACCACCATCATCATTGCCACCACCACAACCACCGCCAACAACGATGTAAGAACAAGAGAACCGTCATAAGCTCACTTCATAGGTGAAAATGTTCACACAGGCAGTAGAGTTTTACATTGAAACGATAACAATTGATAGAAACCTATCGAAGAAACACACACACACACACACACACCACACACACACACACACACACACACACACACACACACACACACACACATCACACACACACACACACACACACACCCACACACACACACAACACACACACACACACACACACACATCGCTATTAGAATTTGCAGAAACAAAGGTATGACTGCTTCATTCACCAGTGCATTGATTGCAGCAAAACTTTCCTTGGAACATCAGAAATGGAGGTTCAATAGTTGAATAATAAACGTTGACCTTGGATATTAGACATAAACCTCACCACTCAGCGACGTGATGTTTACATCAGACGTTACACATAAACCTCACCACTCAGCAACATGACGTTTACATGATACGTTACGCATAAACTCACCACTAGGCGACATGATGTTTACATCACACGTTACATATAAACCTTAACGCTGAAAAACGAGATGTGTACATCGGACATTACTCATAAACTCAGCTTACATCAGACAAGCAAATGTATGCCAACACTCATTGACAAGATGTTTATATTAGATGTTAAATACAATGCTCAGCGTTCAGTAAAGATGCTCACATCGGACATTTAAACATAAGCCCTGACACTCAGTGACAAGAAGTTTATATCAGACGTTAGACATAAACCCTAGAAACTAGTCACAACATGTTTACATCGGACAGTAAACATACACCCCAGAACTCAACAAGATGTTTACATCGGACATGAAACATAAACCCCAGAACTCAACAAAGATGTTAACATAGGACATACAGCACAAGCCTCGGCGCTCAATGACAAGATGTTTACATCGGGCTTTCGAGCAACATGAGGAAAACGACTAACTAGAAAGAATAGGTGAGCTCGTAATTTTCCGGGGGGGAGAGAGAGAGAGGGAGAGGGGGAGAGAGAGAGAGAGAGAGAGAGATTAGGATTAAAAAAAAAAAGCAACCCTCGATAAGAAAGCAAACTGAAACAACACTCCTCCTCCACCACGAAGAAACAACGTTGAACTGATTCCACATTAAAAACAAACAAACGAACAAAAACGGTAACAAATTTTTTTTTTTCCCCAGTAAAGTAGCTTCCTTTATACAAGCCAGGACGCGGACGCCAAGCGATGTGTTTTTTACCAGACTTGCAGAACGGGTTAACTCAGCTGGCGGGAGATCAACATCAAAGACGCGCTTTTTTTCCCCCCCGGGAAAGATTAACTCCCCTGTCGTGGGCACTCTTTCGTTCTTTTTTTCTTTCCTTTCTTTCTTTTTCTTTTTTTTTTTTTCTTTTTTTTTTTTTTTTTTTCAAGAATCGTCATGACCAGTCGTCTTCAAAGACCAATTAAGGCAAGTAATGCATTGACATTTGTATTAAAAATGACGGAGCTGCCTGTTGGGAAGACAGAAGGAACGGGCAGGGCAGAGGAAGAGAGGATGGGATGGCGGGGTGGAGCCAGGGGTGGGTGGAAGGGGTGGGGAGGCGGCGTCAATCTCTCTCCAGAACCGGACAAAATTATAAATATCTCCCCCCCCCCCCCCCCCCCCTCCTTTTTCTTTCTTTTCTTTCGGTCTTCCTACCGGTTCCAGTTCCTACCGGTACCATTCTGTATCTGTGTGCGTGTGTGTGTGCATTTCCCCCCCCCTTTCCTCCCACTCCCATACCACCACCCCTCCCTCTCTCCTTTTCTTTTCCTCCCCCCCTCCCCTCCCCCCCCCCCTCCCCCTCTGCCCACCTCTTTCCTCCCAAGTGAGCGGCGGCGTTATTGGGGAATTGATCGGAGGCCAGGGTTTCTTTATGGCGGGGTCTCTGTTTGGGCGTCAGGGGCGAGGCGTGGTTATTGTGTGCTGCCTGATCGGGTCTTTACAGCCCGCCGCCTAATTTCTGACACATTGCTTGCCTCACTTTCTAATTCCCTTGTAAAATTCCCTCCCCTGCCACTCCCCCCTCCCCCTCCCCCTCCCTCTGTTCCCTACCTCCTCTTCTTCCCTCTAATTCCACTCCCCCCCCCCCCCCTGCCCCCCGCTCCCCCCCGACCTCCGAAGCTCGCTTGCCCCCCCCCCCCCCCTCTCTCTCTCTCTCTCTCTCTCTCTCTCGCGTGAGGTCCACAATCCGATCCCTTTCTTCTCCCCTCTCCTCGTGCCAATCTGTGACTTCAGATTAAAGGACGGACCCTTCAGGACCCTGGGAGAACAAAAAGTTAATCGCTGCGCACGCGCAGTCCGAGCGGCTTCTTCATTGGCGGGTGCCGACGTGTCGGTTTCACTTGAAGGGCTGTGGTTTTGAGATGCACGCGATGTCGGGAGGAGGGAGGGGGGGGGGGGGGGGGGGGGGGGGGGGGGGGGGGAGGGGGGGGGGAGGAGGGATAGAGGAGGAGGGAGGGAGGAGGCTGGGGAGGTGTGGGGGGAGAGGGGTGGGGGGGGGGGGGGGCAGGGCAGGGAGTGTGAAATATTGTGGTTGTGAGGTATCTGGCCAAAGGATTTGTCAAGCGCGCATACCTTTGTTCCTCCTCGTGGGGTCAGAGAGGTCACCAGCTGGAGCCTCGTCTGATACGTGAACTGGACCGCCCTTCCCCACACTACCCCACTCTCCCCCCCCCCCCCCCCCCCCTTCCACCGTTCTTCCCTCCCCCCCCCCTCCCTCCGCTCCCACTACCACATCTCTCCTAATGCTATGGAATCTTTCCACGTTCCCTTTCCTCTTGACTCGTCTCTCATCTCTTCCTGGTCTGGTCCCATGGAAGTGAAGACAAGCAGTCCACCCATCTCATGGATTGTTCTGATGACATGACGAGAGAGAGAGAGGAGAGAGAGAGAGAGAGAGAGAGAGAGAGAGAGAGAGAGAGAGAGAGAGAGATCTTTTCTTTTTTTTTCTTTTTTTTTATATTTCTTTTCATTTGATTTTACTTTTTCATTTCAATCGTGCACTCTGAAATATGATGTGACTTAAAGGGTTAAAACAAGAGCGTGTGAATTCTGTCAAAAAAAAAACAAACTCCCAAACATTTTGAATACAGCACGCGCTCTGGTTGTTTGCTTGCTTCTTACACACACACACACACACACACACACACACACGCACGCACGCACGCACGCACACACACACACACACACACACACACACACACACACACACATACACACACACATACACACACACATACTTGATGGCAGTGTCCTAGTTAATCATCGCCAACACGCATCCTGCGCACGTATGAGTCTCGTGTGTAGAACAAGAGAGGTGAAACAGCTGTCTGACCTTACGGTCTCTCAGGACGCTTACGCCACGTGCGGTGACCATTGGTCATCTGCGCTTACCCTCAGTCAGGGTGTGACCCTGAGAGAATTACGGGAGTTGGGATGGAAACAGGCGGAAGAGTCACGAGTAACCCCACTGATCTGGTTGTGTTATGCCACAAACACTGCCTTTTCAATCTCTTCACATTTTGTCTGTCTGTCTTTCTCACAGAACGGGGTGACAGTCCTGATATGGCCCTTTGCGGTCGGCTGGGCTAATAAAAGACATGAACTGAATTGAATTCTTCTAACAGCTTTTCTGTCACGCCTTCCTCTTGCCTGCTGGTTAGTTCACCTGTATTTTGTTCTTTCAGATGCTCGCCAGACCCCCCCACCCCCCCCCCCCCCCCCCCCCCCCCCCCCCCCCCCCCGACACACACACACACACTCCTCATTCCAGCCTTCTCCCCCTCTCGTAGGAATGGTGGAAGATTTTTCAGGATGATGAATCGTACATCAGTGCAAATCAGGTTCCCCCTCTTTTCTCCGACTCTCTTTGGTTCTGCTTTCCCCCTTTATTTTGTCGGTGTGCACTACAGTCCACTGTTTTTTCTGCCTTTGGGGACCCACCTTTGTTCCAGAAAGTTCGTTTTGAACATTTGTAACACACCAGCTTTTCTGTCATTATCTGGCAATGAGGAAATAAACTGTTAAATACTGTCCAGACTGAACCCTGAAAGCCGCCCATAAACAAAAGGTAACAAAAACAAAAAAAACAAAACAAAACAAAAAAAACCAACAAAACAAATAACAACAAACAACAAAACGATGACCATCACCACCACAACAAGAGCGACAACAACGCACAAACATACAGACAAACTCAACCACCAACCACAAAGTTCACTGCAACCGACACACAACCAATGGCTTTATTGACTGCATCACAGAGCTGTTAAAACCAGTCAACGTGGCAGCGTTGAAGACGTCAGCCATTGCGGTAAATTTATTGCCTGCAGATTGAAAAAAAAAAAAAAACAAAGAGGGTTAAAGAAACGGGGAGCAGGACGCAAGACTAGGCAGTCGAGATTTCCACAGAATGTACAAACTGTAAAAATCCGCTGCTTTCAGGCTTGTTCATTCCTTGTGCAAACCCTGTTTTGCAGTTTCTACACTCTGTAAAGCCCATTTTACAGGTTTGCTAAGCCCTATCCAGAACGCACGTTGCAGTTCATATTCTGTGCAAAGCCAGCGTCATAGTTTATACACGATGTGCAACTTGATTTATAGATTGCTCATTGCAGTCTGTGTAACGCTCGTTTACAGTTTTATAAACGGTATACATGCACATCCGCAATTGTGGACACCCATTTTAGAGACAGTTCACACAGTACAGAGCCTAATTTACTGTTTACACACCGTATAAAAACGATTGTTTTTAGACTTGGCACACGCCGCAAAGTCCAGATTACTCATTTCAACACACATTTAAGCACAGTTCACAGACTCAAACTCACTTTTACAAATTACGCGTCGTGCAAAGTCCATTTTACACTAAAGTCCTTACGTGGATGGCTGGTGATGACAGTTCGTGCCCTGTATAAAAAAGCTGGTTCATGCATTGTGGCACAATGGGCATTTGAACGTTTACTCGGTGGGTTAGAACAACTACAACTGGTGTTCAAAAAGATGGGTTCGGATCCCGAACACTCAGCATAAACATTGGCATTTTCACTTCGGTTCTTGCATTGTGGCACAATGGGCATTTGAACGTTTACTCGGTGGGTTAGAACAACTACAACTGGTATTCAAAAAGAAGGGTTCGAATCCCGAACACTCAGCATAAACATTGGCATTTTCACTTCCCATCATCCTGTGTTGTCGTTCTGGTGGGATCGGTGTGATGTTAATTTAAATGCGAATACAAGTTTACAAAGTGATGTGACTGCAAGCGGAAGCTGAAACTATCTTAAAGAAAAAAATACTGTTCTGGCGGAAGAAAGGGACAAACAATTACAAATTACAAGACATCACATCCCCCACGCGTTTCGACCTTTTTGGTTCTCTTCAGGCAAAGATAAACAACATTTAGGACAATGAATTCAAAGAACAATCATTCACCTATCTCCACAGATTGGGCGCAAAATGGACGTTGAATAGAAATGTTTCTTTTAAGTTTGCAAACACGGATAGTTTGAGGGACAGCCTTGTCTCTTCCCCAGATTCTCGTTACAGTCTTTTTGCTTCACCATTTAAAGGCTAAAGAGTTAAAAAACGCTGCAGTAAGGAACGGCGCTGATATTGAGACCAACTCTGGCGACCCAGCTGTAAGATTTGTAATAGTTTTGCTTGAGAAGAACAGAGAGCGTCTTTCTAGGGTTTAAACTGACTAAACTGCACTCTTTCGCTTTGCTTTACGGTAAATAAGTAAAAAAAAAAAAAAAAAAAAAAAACCTGCGTGAGAAATGACGATTTTTCCAAGCTTTTAAAAGACGATATAAAAGCAATTGACGCGGGCAAATGCTTGGATCCCGAGGCAGCTGGAACAGAGAGGGTTAATTAACGACCATGGGTAAAGAGGTATTCATAAAAAAAAAAAGAAGAGTTTAGGATACGTCAGCTTCAGTGGGGCAGTGGCTCGTGCCACAGGCTGGAGGCTAGGAGGTCGTGGATTCGAAACCCATCAGAAACATGTGTGTGTGTGTGGTGTGTGTGTGTGTGTGTGTGTGTGTGTGTGCGTGTGTGCGTGTGTGTGTGCGTGCGTGCGTGCGTGCGTGCGTGCGTGTGTGTGTGTGTGTGCGTGGTGTGTGTGTGTGTATGTGTGTGTGTGCGTGCGTGTGTACGTGCGTGCGTGCGTGCGAGCGTGCACACACACAAACAGAGAGAGAGAGAGAGAGAGAGAGAGAGTCCATAATTCGCGGAATGCTATGAATTTCAGGATGTTTAATATGCGTTTGTCATCTCCCGCGTGATGCACACGAGAGAGGATCAGGTCTGCACACATGATGGTGAACTGAGAACGTGGACTTACTTCACTCCATCATTCTTCCACTGGGCATGGCAGGGTTTAAAGCAACATGATTTAAAACAACAACAACAGCAGCAGCAGCAACAACAACAACAACAAAAACAGCAACAACTGCAAGAACAGCACCCTAAGTTACCAATGGAGGCTATATAGTGAGTGTTTTAAGTAAGGGGGCTCCTTTTCAAAACACTACAAGGAAACTTCCCCTTGAAAATACTCCCTTCTTTCCAATACATTCAGTCAGAATCGATTTAAAAAAAAAAAAAAAAAAAAGGAAGGGGGGGGGGGGGAGCTCTCCGACTGGTGAGGTAATTTGGCTCTTACAATAGAGTAACGTGTGTTTTTTTTTATATGGAAGTATACTGGCATCTGTATGAGATAACTGTTTTTCTCCAAGATAATACCTATCATCCTGGGGAGTAGAACGAACGGAATGAAAAAGAAGTTATCCTGATCCTTGACTAGGGGAAAAATTGGTGTTTGAAGGCAAGTGAACGGTAGCCTTCCCTGCGTGAAGTGAAGCATGGTTCACAGGGATTCGAATCTGTGACCTTCAGACTGAGAGTGCAGTGTTGCGACCACTCTGCGTAAGCACATGTGTTAAATTCATGCTGGCGACAATACTACTGACCACGTTCTTCGCTTCAGCGCAGTAAGTTTCCATTCAGAGGGCGAGGGTGGGTCGATGCAGGGGACGAGGAAGACATTTGGTGCGCGCGCGCGCGCGCGCGCATGTGTGTGTGTGGTGTGTGTGTGTGTGTGTGTGTGTGTGTGTGTGTGTGTGTGTTGTGTGTGTGTGCGTGCGTGCGTGCGTGCATGCGTGAGTGCGTGCGTGCGTGCTGTGCACGCTACTTAGTTCCGATAGTTTGCGAGGGTATTAAAGAAATTTCGTTTATGAATTTCACTTTCAGCGTTTTGTTCGGAATTTTTCAGATTAGAACTGAATGCAGCGTGTGTTTTCTTTAAACAAGTCACGAATGTTAGACGGTCTATACGTAGTTTTTTTTTTCCCCCGTATCCGGTAAAAAATTTGTAGATTATAAAATGAAACAAATCCTGCATGCTTTGAAAGACATGTAGTAAGGTGGATGGATAGGCAAAGCTTTGGAATTGTTATACATGGCTATCTTGTCTCAATACACTGCATTTTACCGACATCCGGATGATTGCCCCACAGTGGATAGAGGATAGATGATTGGAAATAGGCTTCTTGCTCTTGCATATTACTCACACATGTTTATCTACTGATCCAGTGTGTGTTTGTATATCACGCTAGAAAATCTGTCCATTCAGTCTTGATTTTGTTTTCTTCTCTTTCTTAACCTCCCAACTTTATGGGGAATAATTAATCATCTTTCAGAGAGAACCAGCATATTTCAAACCAAATGAGGATGAGGACTGACCATTTTTCAGAGCAGGTGACTTTCCTTGATTTATTGACGCAGAAAGGAAAAGACACATCCACTGCCCCTACATATACATCGCTCGCACAATTTATGAACAAAAGCTTTTGAACGATTTAGAAAAGGTAAAGGTTAGGTTTAGGACTGGGGTAAGGTTAGGTTTAGGATAGGGGCAAGGGTCTGGTTAAGATCAGGTTATGCTTTCCGGAAATGAGGATATTTTCCATCTCTAATACATATACACTACCGTTCAAAACGGACATGTTTCAAGCCAAGAGAACAGACGGACCGGCACACGGTCTTTCTCAAGGTAGTGTACACAGCTTTCGGCGCTGGGCGCGCCACCTGGTGGCGGTGTGCGGAAACTTGATCCGGGTTGTGACACAGTGGATCGAAGTGGCCGTGTGATGTTTATGGGCGGCCGCTCAGCTGTCCCGCGCCATATCGACCTGCCCTTAACTAGGTCCGCGGTCCACGACACAGGAGGTGGGTAAGATGGTGTGTGTGTTGTGTGTGGGGGGGGGGGGGGGGGGGGGGGGGGGGGGGGGGGGGGGGGGGGGGGGGGGGGGTGGAGAAGGCGTGAGGAGTCTGGGGGTTGGAGGGGTAGGCTGGGGGGGGGGGGGAGGGGGGGGGGGAACATCCATCAGACACAAAGACGCCAGCTGACCTCCTGCGCAATTTTGTTTAACCCCCCCCCCCCCCCCCCCACCCACACACACACACCTACACACCCCCACACCCACGCCTCTCCCGCCTCCCCACCCCCCCAACCCCCCCCCCCCCCCCCCCCCCTCCCCCCCCCGTTGTTTGCCCCCCCCCCCCCCCCACCACCCCCCCCCCCCCCCCCCCCCGCCCCCCTCCCCCCCCCCCCCCCCCCCCCCCCCCCCCCCCAAAAAAAAAAGCCTTAGGAGGTTGGGAGAAAAAAAAGCTTAGGAGGTTGGGAGGAGTGTATGAGGGGGTGATGGTAATGATGTTGTGGTGGGCGGTGTGGTGGGGGCTGTTTAATTTAAGAAGATTGTGGAAGCGAAATGCGGTCCATTGTACTTTCGTTGTTTGTTAAACGCCTTACACTGGTCTTTAAAAAAAAAAAAAAGATATATTTTTAAAT
>JADBJO010000533.1:371596-379096 GCA_016801955.1 Conus betulinus | reverse complement strand
TCAACAAGGCCGACAGCTGGCTACAATTTTGTAAATCAACAACAACAGAACTTGTCAATAACATGTTCAGCAGCAACGACAACAAAGACTGTCACGAAAAAGGTCACCGACAACAAACCTTGTCATGAAAATGCTCAAGTCAAACACAACAAAATTTGTCACAAAAGTGACGCACACCCTCAAGACTTGTCTCGAAAACGGTTCAAAGGTACCGGCCTGAACTTCTACATCCTTGTTAGCCACACAGTCAGGATTACTGTTGGCAGCTCAGTATTCCTCTTTGTGTCCACTGCTTCAGAGGACCGTATGAAAACAGTGGGGACGTGAAAAAGTCTATTGGCTCAGTGTATTACTGACAATTCTCTGATGATAAGAATCGGTCGGATTTTTTTTTTCCCATTCAACATTGATTTCCAAACAGACAATCTTCGGACGGCTGTCGCAGGAGACAACGTGAGCACGAGACAGAAGAGACCAAACCGTAAAAAAGGGACACACCAATGTCAGCATCAGCATCACCCATTGCTCGCCACCCCACCCCCCCCCCCCCCCCCCCCCCCCCCCCATATGGATCAGCTGAACAGTCAGAGTCCAGGAAAGGCTTTGCTACCTTGGAGGCGTTGTGATGGACGTCAGTCGACAGCAGCTGCAGGTGGCATTTTTTTTTTCAGCTTCAACAGACTTGTCGTCAAAGAGCAGAGGGAGGACGAGCTAAGGCTAATGATTTCACCAGGCTCGCCTTCAACGAGCAGCGGGAGGACATGTTGAGTGGATGGCTTCACCAGACTCATATTCACAAGGGCAATACCAGGACGTTCTGGACGGATGACTTCATCAGACACATTCTCACAGAGCAGTCAGACGACATATTGAGTGGGTGACTTCACCTGGTTCGTCCTCGTAGAGGACTCTGAAGACAAGCTGAGCGGATGACCAGGCTTATCTAACATAGCAGTAGAGGGACGTGATGGGGGGGGTGGGGGGGGGGGGGGGGATGTTTTTGAGCACCAAGATCGTCTTCACAGAGTAGTCTGAGGGTGTAGTGGGGCGAATGACATCACAGGGATATATTCATAGAGCCACAGTACAGATGGATGGTGTATTAGATGGATGACATCGTCAGAGACATATTCATAGAGCACAGTAGGATGGTGTATTGGATGGATGACATCCTCAGAGACATATTCATAGAGCCACAGTAGGATGGTGTATTGGATGGATGACATCGTCAGAGACATATTCATAGAGCCACAGTAGGATGGTGTATTGGATGGATGGATGACATCGTCAGAGACATATCCACAGTAGGAGAACGTGCTGGGCGGATGATATCGTCAGAGACATATTCATAGAGGCACAGTAGGAGGACGTACTGGGCGGAGGACTTCATCCGGAGAAATCTTTACAGAGCAGTGATAAGACATGCTGGGAAGATGACTTCGCGAGGTTCATCTTCTCAGGGCAGCAGAAGGACATGCTTGGCGGATGACGTAAGCGAGCAAACCTCCACAAAGCAATGGGAGGGCGTGGAGGTTTGATGGCTTCACCTGGCATAATTTGCCAGGGGCATTCCCGTAGAGTAGTGAGAGGACGTTGTTTGATTGATAACGTCACCAAAGGCATCATAACAGAGCGGTAACAGCACCTGTTTGATTCATGACTTCGTCGGGAGCATCTTGACTGTGCAATGGAAAGACATGGCTGGCGGAGGCTTCACCATGAACATTTGTGTCTCGGGGGTATAACCGTTTTAGTTCATGTTTCGCCATACTGCTAACTACTTCCAACCTTGTTCTCAGGAACACTCTTTTCTCTATCTCCAGGTTAAACACTCGCATCTACGAAGGTTGATGGATCAGACCATCGTCACTATCCAAGACAGTGAGGCTACACAGTGCCATCGTTGCTGCCTAACTGAACGTGCTGTGTTGTCCTGATGGTGTGGGTGTTTTTTTATAGACAGACGCACAGCCCTCAAGACGGCGCTCTGTGATGGTCACACTGTAGGCTGTGCTACGGGACATACGAAACTAGACTTATTCAGTCAGTCAGTCAGGCAGTCAATCAGTCATTCCCCTGACCACTAGGGTCGTTGGGGGGCGGGGGGGGGGGGGGGAGGGAGACGTGATGAGGCAGCCGTCGTTTCTCTCCAGGCTCTTCTGTTGGTAGCTGTCGTGAGGAGATCTGGCATGGTCATTTTGGTCCAGTCCTGTATATTTCCGGACCAGCTGTTTCTCTGCCCTTCTCAGAAAGAAAGAGAGAGACTTATTACAATCAAGAAATGTTGTTTTTCTTTTCTCAATCACGGTGAAGCAAGCTGAATCCATGTGCTGCAGATCGGTCAGGTCTTGTCAAAATGTAAATACCCCCCCCTCCCCACCCCGACACACACACACACACACACACACACACACACGTACACACACACACGTACACACACACACACACACACACACACACACACACACACACACACACACACACACACACACACACACACACACACACACACACTCACACGCACACACGTATACACACACACAGACACACACACACACACACACACACACACACACACACACACACACACACATACACACACTCACACACACACGCATACACACAGACACACAGACAGACACACACAGACACACAGACACACACACACACACACACACACACACACACACACACACACAACACACACACACACACACACACACAACATAGTGCAAAGAACGTTCATTTCAATGCACAATGCGAAACAAAACAAGCGACTTTGGGACAACTGTGTCTTCAGAAATTACGATGTACAGACTTGGAAAATGCACAAAAAAGACTCCCCAAATGCTGAAAGAGAGAGAGAGAGAGAGAGAGAGAGAGAGAGAGAGAGAGAGAGAGAGAGATAGAGAGAGAGAGAGAGAGAGAGAGGGTGGTGGAGAAAAGTCATTGTTGTCATATGGCTTGCATCATTTTGTGATTTTTTTTTTTGGATTTTTTTTCGAATGTCGGTTTTTTTGTTGTTGTTGTTGTTGTTTTTAGTTGACGTCTGTAGAAGGCAGACTCTTGCAAATTTACCCGTCTGTGTTGCATCAAGTGTCAAATAAACGATGTTTCAGTCTGTTTTTTGTGGGTTTATTTGTTTTTTTGGGTTGTTTTCGGTGATATTGTCGCCGGTTTCAGTCTTCAATCAGGTGATGTCATCTGATTGAGCGTCTTCAGACACGTCAGTCAAAAACGATTGACAGGACCACGTCACTCTTGAGTATGGTAGCACACAGACTCTGCGAAGACACCTCTATCACCCCATCTTCATCCCACCCCTCTCTCCGCATACTTACGCATGCATACTAACATGCTCTAGTTCACTTAAGCGCGCGCATTCAGATGCACGCACGGGTACATTAACTCTCAACCTACCACAGACGTATGCACGCACACTCACCCTGTGCAAGCACCCTCTCTCTCTCTCTCTCTCTCTCTCTCTCTCTCTCTCACACACACACACTCTCCTATCTATCTATCTATCTATCTATCTATCTATCTATCTATCTATCTATCTATCTATCTATCTATATCCATGTCGCGCGCGCACACACACACACACACACACACACACACACACACACACACACACACACACACACACACGCACGCACACACGCACGCACGCACAAACACACAGCGCGAACGCGCGCGCGCACACACGTACGCACGAACGCAGGCATCAATGCACACTTCCACATTAGCATGCACTCAAAGACACAGGCACACACACACGCTCGCCCATTCCCTCCCGTCTTCAGCCTGCCCCCTTCTCCCACTACACACACACACACACACACACACACACACACACACACACACACACACACACACACACACACGCACATGCATGCATGCATGCATGCACATTAGCATTCACTTGCTCGCCCCTGTCCCATCCCTCCACCCTCAACTTGCCTCACTTTCCCATCAAGAGCTTATCCTCCTCCTTCACTCTCCTTCCTACTTTCCACCTTCTCCCCCTCCCCCTACACACACACACACACACACACACACACACACACACACACACACACACACACACACACACACACACCTAAAACAGCAGGTGGGTGGGAGACCCCAGTGTAATCAAGAGTTCCAGAGAAACGCTGTCCAGTTCAGGGGAGGTCTCCATGACAACAGCAGGGTGTCACTTGCAGCCCTTGAGGTGCCAGACACACGGCTCCCACTGCACGCCTCACTGACCACCGACACACGCCGCTGATCAGTCAAGCGAATCGGCCTGAGCGGGGAAAGCCGTGACCTTGCCATGCCTGGCTGGAGATGGGAAGAATGTGGTTGACATGGCAACCGGAAGGAGGGGGTGGATGAGTGCTGAGAGGGAACTGGGGGTGGGGAGGAAAGGGGACAAAAGGACTGAAAAAGGTGGTGAGGTGAGAGAGAGAGAGAGAGAGAGAGAGACAGACAGACAGACAGAGACAGACAGACAGATAGACAGAGACAGCGACAAAGAGAGAGGGGGGTGGTGGTGGTAGAGGGAAAGGAGGGGGGCGAAGTGGGAGTGGAGAAGAGAGAGAGAGAGAGAGAGAGAGAGAGAGAGACAGACAGACAGACAGACAGACAGACAGACAGATAGACAGAGACAGCGACAAAGAGAGAGAGGGGGGTGGTGGTAGAGGGAAAGGAGGGGGGCGAAGTGGGAGTGGGAAGGAGAAGAGAGAGAGAGAGAGAGAGAGAGAGAGAGAGAGAGAGAGAGAGAGAGAGGAGAGAGAGAGAGAGAGAGAGAGAGAATACGAATACACATACGAATATCTATTCAGATTTAAGGCCATGACCCCGTACTGAAGGAGGACATTTTTACACAATTAAACAATGCAACTTACGCCTTAGACGATATAGATTATAAACCTATCGACTGCAACAATGAAAATCTACATAGTAGAGAGAGAGAGAGAGAGAGAGAGAGAGAGAGAGAGAGAGAGAGAGAGAGAGAGAGAGAGAGAGAGAGAGAGATGAGAGAGAGAGACAGAAAGTGAGAGAGACGCTATAAAGGGGTGGGGGATAGGGGGTGGAGTGAGTAGACAGAAGTGAATCACGAAACAGCCATACTGAGTTTTTAAGCGTGTAGAACAACAACAACAAGAACAACAAGAACAAGAACAACAACAACAACAACAACAATAATAACAACAAGAACAACAACAACAACAACACAACAACAGAGCGATGAGTAAGTCTGAGAGTAAACGAAGGTAAACTACAAGAGAGCCATGAACAAATCTGAGGTAAAACAGATTTGAACTAGAAGCCAGCCATGAGTAAAAATCTCAAACCATACAGAAGGGAATCACAAGACAACCATGAATACATCGAAGACCGAAGTTTTAATAGAAGTGAACAAGACATCAATGAATAAATCTAGAGACAATCAGAAGTGAGCTATGACAGTGACCTTGATGAATCTGATACTAAACAGAAGTGAACTGCAAAAGAACCATGAAGACATCTGAGACCAAACAGAAGTGAACTATACAACGGTCATGAACAAATCTGAGACCAAACAGACGTGAACTACGGGAGTGACATTGTAGAGTCTGATACTAAACAGCCCTGAGTAAATCTGAGACCAAACAGAAGTGAACAATAAAACGGCCATGAACAAATTTGAGACCAAACAGACGTGAACTACGGAAAAGACATTGAAGAGTCTGGCACAAAACAGCCCTGAATAAATCTGACAGACAAAACAGAAGTGAACTTCAAGAAGACCATGAATAAATCTGAGACCGAACAGAAGTGAACTTCAAGAAGACCATGAATAAATATGAGACCGAACAGAAGTGAACTTCAAGAAGACCATGAATAAATCTGAGACCAAACAGAAGTGAACTTCAGAAGACCATGAAATAAATCTGAGAGACTGAACAGAAGTGAACTTCAAGAAGACTATGAATAAATCTGAGACCAAACAAAAGTGAACTTCAAGATCCATGAATAAATCTGAGAGACTGAACAGAAGTGAACTTCAAGAAGACCATGAATAAATCTGAGACCAAACAGAAGTGAACTTCAAGAAGACCATGAATAAATCTGAGAGACCAAACAGAAGTGAACTACGGGAGTGACATTGAAGAGTCTGATACTATACTGCCCTGAATAAATCTGGGAGACCAAACAGAAGTGAGCTATGAAACGGCCATGAATGAATCTGAAGGCAAACAGCGTGAACTACAAAAAGGCTATGAATAAATCTGAGGGCAAACAGCGTGAACTATGAGAGTGATATTAAAGAGTCAGATACTTAACAGCCATGAATACATCTAAGGTAAAACAGAGGTAAACTATGGGAGTGACGTTGATGAGTGTGTTTCTAAACAGGAGTGAACTACACGGCTGTCATGATAAATCTGAAACAAAACAGAAGTGAACTACAGGAAGGCCATGAATAATCTGACACCAAACAGAGGTGAACTTCAAGAAGACCATGAATAAATCTGAGACCAAATGGATCGAGACTACTAGACAGCCATGAATACGTCTGAGAGCAAACAGAAGGCCATGAGTAAACCTGAAGCTATCAGACGAGAAATACAAGAGTGACGTCGCTAAATCTGATACTAAACAGAAGTGAACAACAAAACAGTCATGAATAAATCTGAAACGAAAAGGAAGTGAACTTCAAGAAGGCCGTGACTCAATCTAAGACCAAAAAGAAGTGAAATACAAGACGGTCATGGACAAATCTGCAGCCAACAGACGTGAAATACAAGAGTGACGTTGATGAATCTGATACTAAAAAGAAGTGAACTACAAAGACAACTATGAATAACCCTGTGAACAGGAAGTGGTGAACTACAGCTGAGACAGCCAAGAATAAACCTGAGACCAAACAGAAGTGAGCTGTGAGAGTGCAGTTGATGAGTTTGATACTAAACAGACACAAATTACAAGAGAGCCATGAATGAGTCTGGGCCATACAAAGGTAACCATCTTGTAGCCCCTGGCCACCAGACTTGAAGAAGCTCTGTGAGACGGTAAATGTGGATCGGTGCTCTCTCTCTCTCTCCTCTCTCTCTCTCTCTCTCTCTCTCTCTGTGTGTGTGTGTGTGTGTGTGTGTGTGTGTGTGTGTGTGTGTGTGTGTGTGTGTGTGCGCGCGCGCGCATGGTTGCGTAAGAGTGCGTGAGAGTGAATGAGTGTGAGTGTTTGAGTGCGTGCGTGCGTGCGTGCGTGCGTGCGTGCGTGCGCGCGCCGCGCGTGTGTGTGTGTGTGTGTGCGTGCGTGCGCGCGTGCGTGCGTGCGTGTGTGTTTTCAATGATTTTACCCAAAGGGCATGAATCCAGGAGGGGCCAGGTAAAAGATGTCAGTGATACAGCGCGGAATCAGATGGAATAGGAAGGCTTCTTGCCCCTTTTGACGATGGCCGCCATGACACACAGGGACAGCACTCTTCAGTCATCTCAGACAGGGGCCAGCACTCGTCAACCACCACA
>JADBJO010000533.1:366596-369096 GCA_016801955.1 Conus betulinus | reverse complement strand
AACGGAAAGAAAAAAAAAGAAAAAAGACAGCTCCAAAGCGGGCGCTAAAAAGCCCTAGCATCGCAACAGCCCTGATCGCTGGAGAAAAGGACGAACGACCCACGAGGACGAAGGAACAGGAAAGTGGGGGGGGGGCGTGGGCACGTGTGGGCACGTGTGTCACCCTGGCAGCAGCAACATGGTGGACAGTAGAGCGTGCTGATCATGACAGGAGAAAAGGGTTGGAAGCAGCCAAGAAGCATGAAGACAGGGCGCAGGACCCGTGACTTCACGGGGACATACTACAGGTCAAGGGTTGTTAGGGATGACAACGGCGCCACGGCGAGAGTTAGCCACCGATGGGAGGTAGAAGAAGAAAGGGGATAAGGAGAGAAGGGGTAAGAAGAGATATGCGTGTGTGTGTGTGTGTGTGTGTGTGTGTGTGTGTGTGTGTGTGTGTGTGTGTGTGTGTTTGTGTGTGTGTGTGTGTGTGTGTGTGTGTGTGTGTGTGTGTGTGTGTGTGAGAGGACTGAACAACGTGTTGGACAGCAAAGTGATCTTTTCCAGCCTGTTAACATCTTAACTGACAAGAGAACCACGCTAACACACAGTGAACAGCAGAGGATTTCTTCACCCAGTGAACGTGAGTGCTATGTTCAATGTGTGTGACAATGTTGGGAATGACTGTCTGTGACGATGCTGAGGATTCAATGTCTGTGACAGCAAAGTGAATGGCTGTCTGTGACGATGCTGTGATTCAATGTCTGAGATGATTTAAGTGATTCCACATCCATGACAACACAGTAAGATGCAAGGATCTTTTTCACCCAGTGAATTTGAGGAAGCAATGATTCAATGTCTGTGACAATGCAAAGAATGACTGTCTGTGACGATGCTGTGATTCAATGTCTGTGACAATGCTGGGAATGGCTGTTCTGTGACGATGCAGTGATTCCATGTCTGTGATGAGTGCAGTGATTCAATATCCATGACAATGCAGTGAGATTCAATGTCTGTAAACAATGCAATGATCCATGTCTGTGACAATGCAAAGATTCCATGTCTGTGACAATGCAGTGATTCCATGTCTGTGACAATGCAGTGATTCTATGACTGTGACAATGTCTGTGACACTGCAGTGATTCCATGTCTGTGACAATGCAGTGATTCCATGTCTGTGACAATGCAGTGATTCCATGTCTGTGACAATGCAGTGATTCCATGTCTGTGACAATGCAGTGATTCCATGTCTGTGACAATGCAGTGATTCAATGCAGTGACAATGTATGTCCATGTCTGTGACAATGCAGTGATTCCATGTCTGTGACAATGCAGTGATTCCTGTCTGTGTGACAATGTCTGTGACAGTGCAGTGATTCCATGTCTGTGACAGTGCAGTGATTCCATGTCTGTGACAATGTAGTGATTCCATGTCTGTGACAATGTAGTGATTCATGTCTGTGACAATGTAGTGATTCCATGTCTGTGACAATGTAGTGATTCCATGTCTGTGACAGTGCAGTGATTCCATGTCTGTGACAATGCAGTGATTCCATGTCTGTGACAATGCAGTGATTCCATGTCTGTGACAATGTAGTGATTCCATGTCTGTGACAGTGTAGTGATTCCATGTCTGTGACAATGTAGTGATTCCATGTCTGTGACAATGTAGTGATTCCATGTCTGTGACAATGTAGTGATTCCATGTCTGTGACAATGTAGTGATTCCATGTCTGTGACAGTGCAGTGATTCCATGTCTGTGACAGTGCAGTGATTCCATGTCTGTGACAATGTAGTGATTCCATGTCTGTGACAATGCAGTGATTCCATGTCTGTGACAATGCAGTGATTCCATGTCTGTGACAATGTCGTGATTCCATGTCTGTGACAATGCAGTGATTCCATGTCTGTGTGACAATGTCTGTGACAATGCAGTGATTCCATGTCTGTGACAGTGATTCCATGTCTGTGACAGTGCAGTGATTCCATGTCTGTGACAATGCAGTGATTCCATGTCTGTGACAGTGTGAGTGATTCCATGTCTGTGACAATGTAGTGATTCCATGTCTGTGACAGTGCAGCGATTCCATATCTGTGACAATGCAGTGATTCCATGTCTGTGACAATGCAGTGATTCCATGTCTGTGACAGTGTAGTGATTCCATGTCTGTGACAGTGCAGTGATTCCATGTCTGTGACAGTGCAGTGATTTCCATGTCTGTGACAGTGCAGTGATTCCATGTCTGTGACAGTGCAGTGAGTCCATGTGTCTGTGACAATGCAGTGATTCCAAGTCTGTGACAGTGCAGTGATTCCATGTCTGTGTGACAGTGTAGTGATTCCATGTCTGTGACAATGCAGTGATTCTATGTCTGTGACAATGTCTGTGACACTGCAGTGATTCCATGTCTGTGACAATGTAGTGATTCCATGTCTGTGACAGTGCAGTGATTCCATGTCTGTGACAGTGCAGTGATTCTATGTCTGTGACAATGTCTGTGACAGTGCAGTGATTCCATG